>PRKT01000115.1:611516-623231 GCA_003671525.1 Saccostrea glomerata
CACTACCTGAGGATGATTCCACATGAGTTTCATCTTTCCTGGCCCAGTGGTTCTGGAGAAGAAGATTTTTAAATATTTTTCCTATATATTCCTATGTTAAACTTCAGTCGGCCATTTTGGCCCCACCCTAGCCCGGGGGGTATTGATTTGAACAAATTTGAATCTACACTACCTGAGGATGATTCCACATGAGTTCCATCTTTCCTGGCCCAGTGGTTCTTAAGAAGAAGATTTTTTAAAAATGCCATTAATTTTTCTCTAATTCATAATTATCTCCCCTTGGAAAAGGGCGTAGCCCTTTATTTGAACAAACTTGAATCCCCTTCACCCAAGGATACTTTGTGCCAAGTTTAATTGAAATTGGCCCAGCGGTTCTTGAGAAGAAGTCGAAAATGTGAAAAGTTTACGACGACGACAACAACAATGACTACAACGACGACAGACAACATCGGACAACGGACAAATTTTGATCAAAAAAGCTCACTTGAGCCTTCGGCTCAGGTGAGCTAATAAAATAGAGCACTCATGATTTAGTACCATTTTTCTCATCACCTGATAAGTGTTATCAATGAACAAGCACTTACAGAGCCAAACCTCGCAAATGTTTTGGTTAGATAATCATACATCCATGTACCTTAATTATTGTAGAGCTAAGGGTGCTAAGTTAAGAGTATGTTTGAGTTAAAGAACTCTATCATTAAAAAGGTAATTCATTCAGTTAAAGAGGCCAAGGTGAAGCTAGAACTGACTAAAATGGAAAAATACTTTAATTAAATGTGTTTTTCAGCAAAGGTACCATCTTGAAGTCACAAAGTATTTCAAAGGTCTAGATGTGCTCAGAATTTGTTTACGTTAACATGTTTCAATTAATTTTTTTTTGAAGAATATTTTTGGACAAATTGATGTTCTTACACAGACAGACAATTGGACATGCTCTTTCCAATATACTCATATACTCCCCAAGCTTTGTAGGGAAGGGGGGATATGGAGGGGTATAAAAGCAATAGTTTGTAAAAGAGAAATTCTATAAGGAAGCCTTTTCTCTCAGACCCAGTTATTCAGATAAACCACGTACACTATCTGATATGATTGTAAGCTTTTTGGGTTTCAGTCTCAAAAACAAATTGTGCTTGTTAACTTTTTTTTAATTGGAGATGTAATATTTCCTCCTTTAAACTGTACAGACAGGATCTAAAAGACTTCTTCATCAAAACTTGTCTGGACAAAATCATATCCTTAGACAGACAGACAAATGGACAATCATGCCGTTTCCAATATACTCCCCAAGCACAATCAGAACAAGGGAACCTCAAAGCATGACATTTCCTTGCAAAGATCATATCTATAAATCAAGAAAGCATTTGACATTGATACTCACTTTCATTTCACATGGGACATAACACATCCACTTGATTGCATTACTATTTCCCTTCTACCTCTGCTGCGATGGGATAATAATAAGCATTCAATTATTTGTCCACAGATTCACCAACACAGTTTCATTCAGTATTTTTCTGAGATCGACTGCTATTTGGTCATCCTTTAATGTTATGCATAAAATTAAATGACCTCTGAAAGATCACTTTTTTCCCCACTAACAATATGTTTCCCAGCACCTAGTTCTAATTATTAACATATTAGTTATCCTTGACATTTTTGACATTTAAATAACCTCTAAATGCCTGGATGATTATATAATGTCATTTAGTATAATTATTAAATGAGCTAGTGACTTTTATAAAACTTAGCATGAAAAAAAAAACCACAACTCTGACGTAGATCCATTTCTAGAATCTTTTCCAGAGTGCATTCCTCTTTGAAAAAAAAAAAATAACAGGATCTAAGCTAGACGACCTCCTCAAAAACAAATATGTTACCTAATAATTATAAAAGATTTTATAACTGACTTATGACTTATAAGCTTCTGCTAACAGGCTTATTTTGATGCTTTGCCCTATCAGACTTACAAATGATTAAGAAACCTTTCGATTCTCCCAGACATTGAGGCACAGATTTGATACTGCAAATGTATTATATTTTGAACGAGTTAGCGTAGATTTGATTTAGCGCATTTCTCAATGCTCTTATTTATGTGCATATGTGCAAGACATTGCGTTGTACTTGAATTAGCGAAAGCTCCTTTCTTCCAAAAGCGCTAAAAAGAATACACAGCCAAATGTAATACGTTTACAGTAACTGACAGAAAGGGTGAGATAACCATGCCTAGGACACGTACCGGAAACCAACTTTTATTCACAACGACATTATTTCGCAATTTACCCAGGTTTAACTGGTTCGCTATGATCCCAATTTTTTTGAATCTGTTGTTAATAGAACAGAGACTTTAAGGACCGCTTCTTGGCAAGAAATATTCACGATGACAAGGCTCTCGTGAAAATTTCTCGTACATGAATAAAAGTTGGTTTACAACTTGCTTTGGACAACTTTAACCTAAGTAACTACTGGACTACTGACCTTTTAGTAACTACTGGACTACTGACCTTTTGGAATTCAGCGAGAGACCGTTTGTGACTGGCCTGGGCTATGCTTTTCATAGCCTCCACTTCAGGGCCTTGGTATTTTAAGGCTAGTTTTCCACTCAGTATTGTCTGAACCTCATCTGCTCTGTAATGTAAGAAAAGGTCCATGAATCTAAACATTTTTACACATGTTAAAGACAATTTTATGTCCCCCTCCCTCCCCGATTTATCAGTACTATTGTTGCCTTTGACAGAATAAAAAGTAGCTGCAATAAGGTAGCCCACTATTCTTTTTTAATTTCAAATTGTGAAGGATTCATTAATTCCATCATCAAAATTTGAATTCCCATTATCATTGACTTTTTAAACATAAATAATACTAATTCTACTGTCCCTTATCTTAAAATGACCAAAATTTAGAGTTTTTGCATCAGTGTAATTTAAATAACTTGACAATAAACATGCTAAAGACTGACAGTTGTACAACTTTTCCATGAGTAAGTTTAAAAATTTAAGTGTAGAATTCTCACATAAGGTGAACGTACGTGTTTAACATGATTTTACACATCAGCATGTATTTGAGTCCCGTCACAGCTTTGGGGCTGTCTATGGAATCATAACCTTCAAAGGCCTCATAGAAGTAAGAATAAGCCGTCTTAAAATCTCTCTCATCTGCAGCATGTAGGATACCTTAGAAAAATCAAAACAGAAGTTTTCAACACCAGTGATGATTCAGTTCCAATACGTAGCAGAATTCCATTAATTTTAATCCAATCTGATATGAACGAGTGTCTTCTAATGTTTTTGCTAATTTCTAATTTTGCATTGATTGGTGTCCATTTCTGTACAGGTAGTGTATTCAAGTTGTTTAGTCTCTGTTTTGATAGAGTGTGCATCAAACAGACATTAAATAATGTAAACCAACTTTTATTCGTGTGTGAGAAATATTCGTGAAGTTCGCAAGAGCCTTGTCATCGCGAATATTTCTCATCGCGATTTGGTCCTTAAAGGTATGTGTCTGTTAACAACAGATCCAAGAAGGCTTGATCGCAAAAAATCAATCATCATGAACTTGTCTATCTCTTGTAAATCGCAAAATAAAGTCGTCACAAATAAAAGTTGGTTTACAGTATACTTGTGAGGTCACTTTTCATGCACTATGTGCATTTTTGGCAAATGTTTACCACTAAAATACCTTTATGATTATAGAAACTGCTGATTGATTTAGCTCAGATTTACCTGATTGCATGTCTAGAGCTGCCTGCAGTTTAGGTGGACAATAAATACCATTGGCTGTTGTTCTACCGGAGGTCAAGGCTGCCCTTTAAATAGAAATGTATAAATCTGTGTCTTACATTTTTCACACAGTGTTAACTCAGTGTTTTCTTTATCACATTCCTTGAGTTAAGCAATGTACATATCATATATATATATACACTCATACTTTTGTATTCTGCACATAAAAAGAAATTAAATATGGAGATAGCGAACATTATTTAAGTTTCAAAGTCCAAATCTATCAAAACTTTTCTCATAAACAAGTCAATTTATGCAATTAAAGTCATGATTTTTTTTTTTTACATAAACTGACAAAATTTTTTAATTTGATATGTTTTAGACATAAAGGTCAATACAATTTGATTGTAATGAAAACTTTGTCACAGAATTATGTATTAGTTAAGCTATAAGAGGTCAGCTTGAACCTTCTGTATCTTGCCTACTAGGAATAAATTCTACTCTACATGTAAAGTTTAACTAAAGGAGTTTTGTAGCTTGCTTTGGGTAAATTTGACAGAAAATGATAAATTCTACTCTAAACGTCAAGTTTAACTAAAGGAGTTCTGTACCTTGCTTTGGGTAAATTTGACAGAGAATGATAAATTCTACTCTCTAAAAGCTGGACTTCAACCAATAGTGCCTTGTCGTCTAGTTTCTTTAGCTCTCTCAACAGTGAAGAAGCTGTGGAAATAAATAAACAATGTAGGTAGAAGAACCATCTTAATTATAAGTAGACTAGCCACCTTAATTAATTCAAAATTAAAGTTCATTATCCCTACATTCATTCATACATGTACAAAAATTTTCTTGAACACTGACTTTTATTGGTAATATGTTCTTCAAAGATAAATATATATCATAATTAAAATACAAACAAGTTAAGATTACTTTTATGGCAAAACTTGACACAGAAGTGATCTTTTAACATTGATTTCTTTTTCTTTTTTTCTTCTTCATTAAAATCATTTATCCAAGTAAGAGTAACCTCCCTTATCAGTAGGTCAATCAAATGTTTTAGTTTGTTTTAATGAAAATTCACCTCTTCTTGTTACGTAAGATTTCTTACCTAACTGAAGAGCTTCAGTAAACTGTTGTGTTCCGTGATATAAAGCAATAAGTCTGGCCTTGAAAAGAGAAAGAAATAGAAATTTATGTTAATACAATTTTACTCTCAGTATTGAGATACATATTATATTGTTAGGTACATGTACCCTGTGACACTCTGCTAAATAATGTAAATGAAAATAAATGAATCACTTATTCATTACTTTATAAAGTTCAATCAAAACTCAATGCACCAGAGTTTTAACAATGACATGTACATGTATTAGTGTGTACATGAATAAGTGAATAAATGGAACCATGAAAAGATACTACATGTTGTTAAGATATGAATTACACTAAAATAAGTATGTTTTATATTAACCATTTTGATATCACAGTCTATCCCAAGAGCACCGGTCCGTCGGACAAAACAGGTTAAAATCTTATTGGTCTGATGCTCTAACAAGTAAAATCGGTCCATTTGTCAGAGGTTCATTTTGGTTGGGTTTTAAATTATATATTTCCTATTTCACCATATAGACGCTTTAACTAATTAACTAACATAAAAACACATTATTAAAAACGTTTTGTTGACAGTGATTGTTTTAAAACCTACTTCCGCCACAATGTCTCTAAATTTTGGATGGGACTGTACCAGGAGAGAAAAAGAAACATTGTAGTTAATCTTTTAATGTGTTATCTGTTTATTGATTCATATGCTATTAAGTAACATTGTTATGATCATTATATGATTAAAGTTTTGGACCGGTGAAAATTTATCTGGTCCTGTGAAATTGTGTGAACTGTCTGTCCAAATGTCCTGTGGCGATTTTTCTTTTTCGCAAAGACTGATATCAAGTCCTAAAACCATGAACATGTTAGGTAGTACATGTATTTAACATATAAATAAATTGAATGACCATATATATGTAGTAAAAAAATCAAGCTGTAATCGGGAGACATTTAGTTACAATACCATGTCGTGGCCTACCTCTAATGCCTGTCTAAGGAAGGTTCGTTTTTCATCTTTAGCCCAATCTATACATTCCTGACAAAGCTGAACCTAAAGGGAAAACAATGGTATTCACACATATAATTGTGATCTTAATGCTTAATGAAAATCATGCCAATCTTGCAAATTTCATATGCATTTACATATATGTAAAATGAAGCTGCTAAACTGTTAGAAAAATCACTAGTGTTCACACATTCTTAAAATCTTACATTTAGTCTTTACTCTGCATGCATAGCATGCTTTACTATGTTTACCAAAAAAAAATTATTTAGAGTGAAGTTGTTTTTCGTTTTTCTCAGAAGCCTCTTTAATTCTAGTTCATGCAGGACTCAGAGGAACTACAAGGTTTACATCCAGTTTCAATCGAATTAAAATTAGATGTCAGATCTGCTTGCATACTTGCTACAATAACATCTAACAACATCCCATAGAGGGTCACGTCAGTGGTCAAATTCAGAACAACTGTACACATATTCACTTCAACAAATATACAAAAATTTTGCAAGCGACGATTTGATTGGTTGATAGAATTTGACCTCTGACATGACCCTCTATGGGACGTTGTTAGATGTTAGTGTAGCGAGTATGCAAGCAGATCTAAGTCAATTAGATTGCATCCAGTTTATAAATACCTCCTTTCCTGTTGAGGCTTCCATATCCAGAAACATGTCTACCAACCCTCTGACCAGCTTGGCTGCTTTAGCTTTACTGACCATAATAAGGAAAGGACGTGTAAACTTGATCAGACCTGCCAGTTCTATAAACAGAAAAAAAATACACAAAATGAATTCAAAATAACCTGTAAAGTAAAACATGCTTATACTTAACATTTACAGTAATGCGATTTTTGTTACCAATGAGTTTTAAATAAGTGATCAATGAATCATTATTTTTTAAAAAGATATTATAGTCATTATTTTCTTAAAAGATATTATAGTCTCATAACCATGATAACTGCAACAGTGTGTGCAAACAAATTGAGTATTAACATGTGTTTATGAAAATTTGTTTGCAGTTATGAGACTATATCTTTCAAAAAATTATGATTCATTGCTTATATTTACATTTTTTCCTCTCTACCCTGACTGCAAATGAGATTTATATTTAAAATCCTATGTATTATCCTTCGTGTAAGCTACAGTTAATGGATCAGCCAACACAACAGCTATTGGTCAATGTCACTTTGTGAGCGTGATTTTTTGATTTTCGCGTATGACGTTGCACTTCCTCTGCATTCAATGATTGTGACGTCAAACTTAAACGCATGCTTTACTCTTTTGGCATCCTGTCCGTGTTATGGTGTTTTGAATAAAATAGATTTCCATTCTCTTTATATGCAAAAAAATGTGTGATGTAAATATATATATACATTGTAAACCCCACGGATATAACGAATTATTTATATAATTAACGAAGCTAAATTGTCTGTCCCTGGAATTTTGCTGTAAGTGTTTTTTCCTGTATTATGTAATTAGATACTATTATATATTATAAATATACAAGGGTTGTCCCATAAAATCGTGGACAAAGCGTTTTTCTCGAAAAGTAATGGGCACACTAAGCTGAACATTTCAGTAAATGTCTATTTATCATATTGAAGTGCATGAAAATTTTTTTTGATAAAATTTAGGCAAAATAATGATTTTATTATGCTTAAATGTGCACGGGGTATTGTCCTACGGCGCACGGATAAAAAACCATGGTTTTATTAAAGAATATACAAGTTTTAATTCGAAATAAAAGTTTTAAATACATAAGATTTGGATTTAAATTATCCTAATTCAATTTCACAATCACTTTTGTAGTCTTTATAAAAATTTTAAGACATTTGGTTAATCATTGGCTGCTTCTCGAGCATTCGAAAAGGAAAAGTGGTAAACAATACACACAAAAAATGGCGACGTTTTGTGACGTTACGGCCCACCGGAGAGCAGTTCCGTTTTAATTCTATGTTGTAAGGACACATCTAGAGACTTGAAATGACCATAGAAGAAAAAAGATTATAAAAATATCACCATATCTTAAGTATACAAATGAAATAGAAGTTTTCTTAGCGATGTTTATTTAATCGAGTCCCTGGAGAGTACGAAACATACGGACACACACCCAAATGTAATAACAAAAGACGCTGTCACAGTAGACCGCCGATATGAAATTTTCTATTAGTTGAATAATGGTGAGAATATTGTATATTGTCCGTAACTTACTGATATATCTTCAGAAGATCGCATGAGGGTGCCAATTGGTTCTTCGACTGTTTATGGAGACTAAAAAGTGTGTATCAATGAAATTCCTAAATCTAAGTCGGTCTCATCCAACTTCATTTTCAGCAAAGTTAAAACGTGACGCTGTTTTAGATACTTTGACGTTATAACCAATGCGCCGTAAGGTGATACAATACATGGCATAAAATCACATAATTTGTTTATTTATGCATATATTTATCTGAAATTTGCTGTGTATATTACTAAAATATGTACTAAATAATAGTGAAAATTTCAGGACGCAGTGATGTTTATTTTTTACACTAGACAACTTGTCCACGATTTTACGGGACAACCCTCGTATATTATTTAATTAAAAATAAAACTTAAAAATGAAAATAAATATTAAAAATTAAAATGCCATTCAAGTTCATTTATACCAAGACACTGAATAACCTTCAGCTATCAATTATTAATTAAACACCTCATAGACAGATAGATTTTACAAATTATGCAACAATCTTTTTTCAAAAAATTAATAAGCATGCACATATTGAAAATAACTTAAGATAGCAATGAAAACTAATTTTTATTAATCTTGTGATGATGTGTCTTGACAGACAACAAAATGATTTTTATAATTGTCAATGAATATTTATAGTTTAAACTGTATAATTATTATCAAACAAGATTTTGTAACCAAAAGATGTGGGATTTAAATGTCGATATGTATAATTTAGTTATTATTATTTACTAATTTAGTTGTTATTGAGCTGGCATAATCTGCTGTGCTGAGTCGTTAAAATTAGATAAATATCTGATTCACACAAATATAACCATTATAAAATTATTTCACTGACAAACAAAAATCAGAAAAAATAAAAACTCAAAAGATTATGTTGTTTGTTATCCTCGATTTTATTTAACATACATATGTATGTTTGATTTATTTACCTATTTAAGCATTTGGTGTGGAGGTTAAATTTCTGTGACGTCAGCTGATGGCGATCGAGCCTTGGGACGATCGAAGTTTGAAGTTTGCATTAATTTTACCTGATAGCATTATCCACGTCATGTTTCATTAAAACTTTAGGAAGAAATGTATAGTGAGAAAAATCCTATTTGAACCCAATGCTACACGCAAACCGGTTGGCATATTTGATCTATGTGTTAAATTGAAGCCTGAATCGAGCAGGGGGTCAAAATGGCGTTGCACACCTTGTGAATTTATGTATAGAGGGGGTAGAATTTTTCGATATTTTGCTTATTTAGCGACTTATTGATACAATTTCAGGTGCCTGTGATTTAATTTAATATCATGTCTTTCGAAGTCATTGTAAATATAATTTTCTTTAAACCACTGCTTCTTTTCATCAGATTTTCAGACCCCCTCATTTCTTTGACATACCTTCAGCCTGTCCTGTCTCTGCTAACAGTGCTCCCAAATCTAATATCGCCTGCTCTTTGGTTTTAATATCATTCTCATTGTTTATTTCAACATTTCTTTTAACTGAAAAGAAAGAAATAAAATTTGAGAAAATTCGAACGACCCCCCCCCCCTTTTCAATCATTAAGAAAATTCGAAGACTTACAATAGTAACGATTATTATTCGAGTAAGAAAAAAAAATATCCATGTTATATAAACTATAAATCTATATAATGTTTACTCGTTTACAATTCGCTGGACAGAAAAAAAAAGAGCACGATGAAGTAGCAAAATTGAAGACCGGTATAAGCAAATTATGTTTTGTAGGAAAAGTCCAGACTTCAGACTCTTTCCCTTAATTTTCATATCACGATTAGTATAGAAAACTTTACCAATATTGTATAATATATCTATCGCTGCACTTTTGTTGGTAATTTTCAACGCTTGAGCTTTCTCCAGTTCCATGTTGTCTTTTTTGTTTATGATAAAATCATCCAGAGTTATCTTTCTTGCATATGGAAGAAAAAATTTTGTTACTTTCGGATAAAAACGGAAAGCATTACTTTGTTATTTTATGACTAACAACACGTCAAATGATAATAATAATTAGTATATTATTTATTTATTATTTATTTATTTTTAATCTTAACATTAGCTGGTGAAAATGTTAATTGTAAGGTCACTATTATTAGGTGGGATATGTCCCTTTGATTCTTTTTAGGCGGAAGCCGCCTATTACATTTGCTTTGTTGACCTTTCGACCTCTCAAGATGTTTGCCCCGTTTCATGGTACTCCAAACGGATGTATCTTAAACTAAGGGCATACAACCCGCTAAATCAATGACAGGTATATAGCTACTGAGGAACTAATCTTTTCAATAATCTTGTATAAAATACAATGTCTGGTGTTCAAGGGCCTGCCATTGTAGAAGCTCTCCTGAAAAAATAATCCATTTATTGTGGACATCATGACCCAGGGTTTACCTGTCATCAGCATTATAGACTTGTGTGATTTGTTCTACCTGAGCCATACATGTATTGAATGAAAACAATTCATAAACCACAAGCACATTGTAAATATATGTAGGGTCTTCTCTGTATGTTGCATCCTTATTTAATTTGCTGTAATGTTTTATAACAAGACTTTGTTTAATTGGAACTTAAACTTAATACACATAAAAAAAACCAAAAGCAGTTGTGATATTTAGTGTTTTCTATTACTCATTAGTTCTCATTTTTATGTGAAATTTTATAATTATCCATTTCTTGTTCCCCAAAACCATATCTTACAAATTTTATGTATTGCAACTTGCATTTTTATACCCCCCGCTTGAAAAGCGGGAGGGTATATAGTGATCGGGATTTCCGTCCGTCCATCCGTCTGTACGTCCGTCCGTCCGTCCGTCCGTCTGTTACGCTTTTTCTCTTATCCGCAACTCCTCTTATACTACTGAGTGAAATTGAATGAAACTTTCACAGAATCTTCATTACATATTGCCATTTTGCACCTCCTATTTTACTTTTTTATTCGACACGTATTTTAGGTTTCCCAGAGCAAAACATAGACATTGCCATTTTTTGTTTACCTATGACGTCACATAATAGAAGCTTCTGGATAACATTTGACGGGACGAGTTATTCCTCTTTACACAATATAAAGCAACACATCGACATTATGGGAGGCGGGGGGTATCATTTAGTGAGCTCATTGCTCACAGTACCTCTAGTTCAATTTTAACTTGTTATACTTGACAAAAACTGAAGGTACTGTGAGCAATGATCTCACTAAATGATACTCCATATGATTATAATGGAAAAGTCCATGTTTTGCCGTGGCCAGGAAACCAAATATATGTGTCGGATCAAAAAGTAAAATAGGAGGTGCACAATGGCAATATGTAATAAAGATTCTGTGAAGGTTTCATTAAATTTCAATCAGTGGTATAAGAGGAGCTGCAGATAAGAGATGAGTACCCCAAAGCGTAACAGACAGACGGACACACAACTAGACTTACGGACGGACATACCGATTACAGTATACCCTCCCACTTTTCAAGCGGGGGGTATTATAAATGTTAAAATGTTCATATTGCTATTGACGTCACTTATTCTCATGTCTCCGCTTCAAAAGGGAGATATATTGTTTATTCTTGTTCCTTGGTGTCAATACTACAATCCATCAAAATATTTATCACCCCCCTCCTTTTTAAAACAGATTATGCTTCAAATATGTGTCAGTAAAGTGTTGCACATGAGAACTTGCAATC
>PRKT01000115.1:623444-695190 GCA_003671525.1 Saccostrea glomerata
GGGGGGGGGGGCATCAAATTAATTAAATTAAAAATGTTCGTAAAAAGTCTGGACAACGTTGTGTCCAGATTTAAATGTCGCACTGTTTATGGTATTCTATATATACATGTACACATCGGCAAATTTATTGGGCCCCCCCCCCCCTTTCACCCCGGTTCCTACGGCAATGAGAAAGAGAAGTTGGATGAACAGGTATGGTCTTCGGTATCAAATCCTCCTACAGTTTTGATCTGATTTCAACAAAACTTGGCACGTGCACAAGTATACCATACTAAGGTACATAATTCTATCTATCGATAAACGGTGTTGCCATGGTTACTAAACATAGACATTTCTTTTAAATACTTTCAAATGCTACTCCTCCTATAGTTTTGGTCTTATATATTTCAATATAACTTGGCATACAAAAAGATCACACTTACTAGAGATGCATTATTCTGTGTATCGGTTTTTGATTTCGATGAATGGCATTGCCATGGTTACTAAAAATAGAAACTTCTATTAAATACTTTCAAATGCTACTCCTCCTACAGTTTTGGTCTGATATCAGTTTAACTTTATACACATTTAGACCACACTCAGATACAATATTCTGTTTATGGTTTTTTTTTATTTCAATATATTGCAATGGTTACTAAAAATAGGAATATTTTCTGAACTCGTACTTTAAAAGTTCTACTCCTCCTACAGTTTTGGTCTGATTTCAATATATAACTTGGCACACAAGTACATGTAGACCACACTATTAAGATTCATTATTCTGTGTATCGGTTTTTGATTTCGATGAACGGTGTTGCCGTGGTTACTAAAATAGCGTTTTCTTTTAAATACTTTCAAAATGCTACTCCTCCTAAAGTTTTGGTCTGATTTCAATATAACTTTATACACATGTAGGTTACACTATAAAGATACAATATTCTGTTAATCTTTTTTTTTTTATTTCAATGAACGATATATTGCAATGGTTACTAAAAGTAGGAATTTTTTTTTCTGAAATACTTTTAAATGCTACTCCTCCTACAGTTTTGGTTTGATTTGAATATTCAATATAACTTGGCACACAAGAACACTACACTAAGATACATTATTCTGTATATCGGTTTTTGATTTCCTTAAACGATGTTGCCGTGGTTACTAAAAATAGAAATTTCTTTGAAATACTTTTAAAAATACTATTCCTCCTACAGTTTTTGTTTGATTTCAATATATAACTTGGCACACAAGTACATGTAGAAACAATAAGATACATAAGTCTCTTTATTTTAATTCTTTTATAAAAGATGTTGCCATGGTAAATAAAATTTTAATCTTTGCGAAAATTCATTTTAAAGGCTGCTTCCATAGTTCTAGTCTTATTGCAATCTTGCCATGATTATAAGAGACTAAATCAAGGATATTATAATTATTCTGTTTATTGCTGTTGCAAAGTGCTACTTTTCCTTTGTTACAAGTAGTAAAGCTACAGTCTCGACAGATACTTCTGTTTTTTTTAAAGAAATTGACAAGGACTTCTGCATGTTCCGGTGACACATATTCCCGTAGATAGGTGATTTCGTATGAAAAAAAATAAGATTGCAACATGTGTTACTGGGATTTTGAAAGATTTTCTTTACATGGAGAGAGGATGAAGTTTAGATCATGTTGTAACAGCTTGATTAATTATAAAGACCAAAGCTCTACATATCGCCATTTATGTCACTCAAAAATAACATAAAGTACAGATGTGACCAAAAGTTGTCAAATTAAAGATGGGGACGATGGTCGGATTAGAAAATTCTTACAGCTGCATCAACAATCATTTAAAAAGGGCATTGACTGAGTATATTTCAGTATTAACCCAAACACGTTTTGGTTCTAAAGGGATGTGTTTAAACTTTTGTATATAAACATTTGTTTCGTTTAGATTTAGGTAAGATTTTGTTTGATTTAAATGTCTTCAAGTATTATTCTCAAGTTTATTCCTCGAATAAATGTTTTGTTTCTCTTGATATCATATAAAATCATTCATATTTGTAATTCTCCTCTGATTTCCACATTTTTTTCAAAATATTTATATATACATGTATACATGCAATAACACCAAAAAGTGTTATCTAGGCCATTCAGAAGATTATCCATAAGGGTTACAATGTATATATAAGAAATATGGCACTGTGGTATCTTGTCCAAATGCATGGTAAGGTACCCCAATTTTTTGTGTGACACTTGTATAAGTTCCTATACTTCAATAACAAATTCTTAGGAAAAAATTATATATTTTTGAGGAACGTGTCATCTGACCTTAAATGTAGAAGTAAACATGCCATGTATTGCTGCTACCATTTTCTTTAAAATACCATGCAAGCAATAAAGTCAACAAAAACATAGAAAATTAAAATGCGTGTTCTTTTTAGAGTACATGTAATTAGATATAAAAATGTTGTATATCTCAACAAAATGATAATTTCTAAATAATTACATGTATTTACTCATATTATTATGTACCTAGTGTATTTTTTTTTCTTTTTAAAAATCTGTTTGACATTTTACCGCCATATGCGAATTTTTTTTTCATATGAAGTTTAAAACAATTATGGAAAAGTTAAGTAATTAAACCACAGGTACCTGAACTGCGGATTGATACCGGCCCCCTCCCCCTTTAATTTTAGAAAATGCCATGAGCTTATAATTTTTCAAAATATAAAAAAAATTCATATCCATATGCTATTCTATGCAAGCAGATTACACATTTTTTTATGACATTTAGAGAATGGCCATGTACGGAATCATAAAAATAAATGTTATTTATATATCTTTTCTTATTTGTGGTGGGTGGGTGGGGGAGAGGGGGTATCCACACTAAATTCAGGTGCCTGTGATTAAACTTGAAATTGTGTAAACAATTTTAAAAAAACGAATTCTTTGATCTATGAGGCCTTAAAATCCATACAATTACAGTTATATAGTGATTGTAATAATGAAATAGACAATTAATACAGATGAAGGACTGTCGCAGATGTGTTTGACTGAACAAAGGGATCGACCTGAATACATCAACGGTTGCTGTATGCAAGGCATGATTTGTAAACAGAGAGCCAGGTAAACAAATATCAGGACATTTGTTAAAATAAGCCATTTAAACACGACAGAAAAATGATTTTTTTGGTTAAAATGGCGAATTTTTCTTTTTAAAAGTAAGATGAAATGATTTTTGAAAACGGTGGACTTATCTTGTAAAAAAGTAAGTGGAATGTTATCATCAAAATTTTCACTATTTTATATGTATTTATTTTTGAGTAATTTAACGACAGAAAAAAATTAATGTATATAGAAAAGAATAGAATATATTTATTATTCCAGATCAGGGCCCTTGTGGGCATATTACATACATGATTATTAAGCAGAGCGTACATTGTTTTACATAGGATTGGATTATAATTTAATCTGTTTCTACGTGGTAATATAACGTTAAATCTGCATGCATGACATAAATGGACAGCCACATAAACAGAAACCCCCGAAAATTTAAAGATATTTTTAATTGTGAGAAAATATCATTAGTTTCATATTTATTGCTCGTCAGCATCAGTTCAATTATTGCTTTAAGCAATGCAACTGCTGTGCATATCAATTGCATATCAAGATGATCCTTCGGATGAGACCGTATAAACCGGTCTCGCGTCGCAAAGTAGATGATGGCAAAAAGAAGCCCTCACTGTTCAATGTCCCTCATTGCTGAGTAAACGTCAATATTTGCAGCTCGCCTAAGGCAACTGTTGGTGTCTCCATATGAGTGAAAAATTCTCGAGAGAGGCGTTAAACAACAACAACAACAACAACCAAATAATAACAACAACAGCAAATAATTTATCATATTAAACTTTTTGTTCCTAAAAACTTACCAAGACGTTAGTATCAAATCTTTATACATGTATTATTATTCTATTTTTCTTGCTCTAAGAATTGATGTCCATGAACCTCATTCTTTTTAAGAGAGCAACTACTCTATTGGAAGGATCATTATAAAATTAGGAATAGTAAGAAATTAAAATAATATCTGTCATCCATTCATTCACTCATTCATTCATTTATTCTCTCAAAAAAAAAAACATATACATGGTACAAGAGGTACATATATACATATTTACAATAATTATTGACGAGCAGAAATTACAGGAGGACAGACAGAGTCAAAAATTTTTGTAATAGATATACACAATTGTCGTAAAAATGATGGATCTGTTCTTGTCATCAAGATACAAAATTTTATCATATTTGGATGTATAAAGATGTAAATAAATAATTCTACTGATCTAATTCTCATTTCCATGTATCAATTTCCCCCAATAAGATATCATTCTTGTATAAATGCTCACATGCATCGGGTAACGTCCAGTTTCCCCGTATACCATAAAACTCGGTGTACTAGATTTTAAGTTTAAAATATATTTCAGAAATCTTAAATATAGACGTTCGATAATATCAATATTTTTAAATCCTCATATTTCACATCCATATAACAAAACAAGAACAACAACTTTATCAAAAAGATCTAGCTGACAGTCCAAAGATAGATTATATAAACGATTTTTTCTTATAATGCCGTACATTGCCTTTTGTGCTTGGTTACATAAGTGTTTTTTGGCCTTTGAAAAAGACCCTGATCTTGAGAATAAAATACCTAGGTAATTGAAATCTTTAACAGTTTCTAAAACTTTGTTCAGTGATATTAATTGAATCTGTTTCTTCTAAATCGACTTCATTGATATTTTTGAAGAAGTTATACAGATTGTTTAAATCAGCTGTACATGTGTCATTTTTATTTTGGCTATTTAATATTTTCCAGTATACCTTCGTGTTGTTTGTTCCCATTTTTTTAATTTTCTGAGATAGATCTTGTCTGTACTCAATTATTGATGAATCCATTACTTTTTTATACTCTTTGCTAGCTAGTTTTAAATTCTCTTCTGTCAACTGTCAAGGTTTAAATGATGCAATGAAAAGAAGAGATGTCTTTCACTACTTTCGACAAAAAAATGTAATATTCTGTGTCTTACCGACACTCATTTTATAGACGAAATGATACAAATCATTAGAAATGAGTGGGGATATGAAGCTTATTCTAGTTCTTAAAAGTCGAATTCAAGAGGAGTTGCAATTTTGTTCAACAATAATTTCTCATTCAATGTTCATGATCAGTTTTTAGATACCTCTGGTAACTACTTGGCATTAGAGATTACTATAGAAGGGAAAAAAATACATTGATAACTATATATGGACCAAATGATGACTGTCCAACATTATGAAAATATATCCAATATGATTTCTAGATTAAATAATGAGGTCATTATTGCTGGAGATTTCAATTTAGTTTTAGATCCAGCAAAGGACTATTCTAATTATTTGCATGTGAATAACCCTAAGGCAAGACAAGTAGTACTTGAGATAATGAACACATATAATTTAGAGGACATTTACAGAGAATATCATTTTGATGACAAAAGATTTACATGGAGGAAATCTAAACCATTAAAACAGAAAGTTATCATTTATATTTACAAGTATCTTTAAAAGAATTGTTGCAAGCAATATTTAAAATATTAGAATTATGAATTAAACAAAAAAAGCAATAACTATTATATTGCGCACATTAACTTAATTTATGCTACTTAATTAAATCAATTAAAATAAATAGAAAAATGAAAACAGTTATTCATCGAGGTTTGCGTTTTAAATTTTCTTTACCTTTCTTTAAATGAATTATTGCCTTCATCAATTTAATTGTTAAAATCATTTATTAAGTTGAAGGCAGTTTTACACTGTAATAAATCATTTAATTACTGCGAAAAACCTACACAGCAAATTAATTAGTGACATCTATGACTGAGTTAATGTCCACAATAATTCAAATAATAGGATAACATATTGATCATTTGAAAGAAATCTTTATTTGCATTGTAGCGGGCATCAAATGAATTGTTGAACTTTTGAATAATCAATTTTAGAAATATATCATTTAAAAAGTTGTGTTTATGAAACACCGATGCCCCCGTTTGGCAGCTTATATGGCGAAGGTTAAGGTTTTTCAAATGAAAGTTAAAATCCAAGGTCAAGAGATTTAAAAAAGTCTTGTCTCAATGAATAAACCAATGAAATCAAGACACAAATTATTCCAATCAAATGGACAAGGTTAAAGTTTTCTAAAGTGGGTCAAACTCAAAAATCAAGGTAAAAGGGTCAAAATTATTATGGTACCCAGGAGAAAACATTGGCATAAGAAAATCACATGTGAACATCTGAAAACCATAGCACCAACTGTTCAAATGCTATGACCAAGTTTTTAAAAAGTTGGCCAAACCCAAATGTCAAAATCCCAAAGTTAAGTATTCAAAGGATTTTTTTTACTAGGAATACACCCGTGAAATACCAAAACCCCAGTAGTAGCTACTCAAAGGTTATGGCAAAGGTTATAAAGTTTATACTATTTAAAAGTGAGTCAAACTCTAAGACCAGTGGTATAAGACAAAGTTTGCAGCTCTCCAACAGAAGTGGTGGCGTCTCTACATGAGTAAAACAGTCTCGAGAGGGACGTTAAACAACATATATTAACAAAAAAAAACATCTTTCCCTAATGACTTTTGTCATTTTACTCATCAATTGTTATGTTTTGTTTAGTCTTTCATCCTTACAGGTGTACTCAAGTCTCAGTTTTTCTGTCTCACTATATACCTATTCCGCCTGCGTTGCAAGGTTATTCACCAGCTGTTCTTCGCTATTTCTCACGAGTTTCTTTATTTTTCTTACTTTTCATCTTAAAGATGATACAAAAATCAATGCTCTCACTCCGAAATTCTGATGGTCGCTTTGTATACCGACCATCAGAATTTCGGAGCGTACAAAGATCTGATTTTTTTAGATTGCTATACGACCTGATAATCATTTTTGGACTTACTACATGTATATAGTATTTTAGATTGTTCTATAATATAAATATTTCCCCTTTTTAGCTCACCTGAGCCGAAGGCTCAAGTGAGCTTTTCTGATCAAAATTTGTCCGTTGTCTGTCGTTGTTGTCGTCGTTGTCGTTGTTCATCTTCTGCTCAAGAAACACTGGGCCAATTTCAACCAAACTTGGCACAAAGTATCCTTAGGTGAAGGGAATTCAAGTTTGTTCAAATGAAGGGCCACGCCCTTTTCCAAGGGGAGATAATCATGAATTTGTTAAAAATTAATGGCATTTAAAAAAAAAAATCTTCTTCTCCAGAACCACTGGGCCAGGAAAGATGAAACTCATGTGAAAGCATCCTCAGGTAGTATAGATTCAAGTTTGTCCAAATCATGACCCCCGGGGCAAGGGTGGGGCCAAAATGGCCGACCCAAGTTTTACATAGGAATATATAGGAAATATCTTTAAAAATCCTTCACTGGGCCAGGAAAGATGAAACTCATGTGGAATCATCCTCAGGTAGTGTAGATTAAAGTTTGTTCAAATCATGACCTCCGGCCATGGGGATAGGGTGGGGCCAAAATGGCCGACCCAAGTTTAACATAGGGATATGTAGGGAAACCTTTTAAAATCTGCTTTTCAAATATTTCAGAGCTATGATTAGTGATATTTATATGGAATCATCCTCAGGTAGTGTAGATTCTAGTTTGTTGAAATGATGAACGCCTGGAAGACGGGGTAGTAAATTCAAGCCCGATGTGCTCAGGTGAGCGCTGTGGCCCCTGGGCCTCTTGTTTCATTTAGATTTTAAATAGTGTTAATTAAACCACTTTCCTAAAATATTAAGAAAGAATAGTTTTTTTTTCTCTATATTAAATGAAAATTCAAACAAGAGAAAATGAAACCACTGATAAGCACCTAGAGACTGGTACTGAGTAGTAATCACACATTCAAACACAAACTGTAATCCAAGCATAACCTAGCATGCAAGGTACAATAACGTACTACATATTGATGAAAAAAATGATAATAATATGAACATTTTTAAGCTTTTTCTTATTCCCCTAAAATCTAGGTGACTTAAACCATGTATTTTATTTCTGTATTTCAGAATAGAAAAGACTTCAACACAGAATATGTAACAATGGCACAGGGTGTATCGTTTGTGTCTGGATTCGTGTGCGGGATAATACTGTACTTTGTAGCATTTCCTAGTCCTTCCGTGTTTTTCTTCCAATTGGAGTCTACGAATGAAGATCAGATTGTTAGGACATTATCTCAAAAATTTTATCTTGACGATGAAGAGGAAGAAATGACACATATTCCCATGATTAACGATTCCAGATTTCATAAAGGTATGATATATTATTACAGTGATTGAAATATGGAGATAAAAATCAAAAAAGTAATCAAGCTCATTAGGCCACTGAAACTAATCAATTCAGAAGCAGAGGAAACTGCTTTATAAAAAAACATCAGAGGTGGGATCGGGCGTCATGAAGGAGTAAGTATCCCATGTCTACCAGTTGAAACACTTTTAAAGAAAGGCGATTAATGAATACTTGCTTTTATCTAATTTGCTACACGGTGAATTAGATGAACTGAATATGAGGAACTGTAATATTTTAATTGTACCTCTGAAAACTTATGTACAATGTTATCTTAGATTAATAACTATACATATTCCAAAAGATTAAATTTCGAGAAAAAAAAATTACTGCGTGTGTATCTGGTGATATTTTGCCAGTAATTAAAATGCTAAGCAATTGAAATTCTTCAGCCCCTAACAAAAAATACTAAAGTAAACTATAGTTAACTATTGCGTACTATAGTTAACTATAGTATATGAAAGTTCCAAAATTTTCACCATAGTAAATCAAAGTTCTAAAGTTTTTACCATAGTAAATCAAAGTTCCAAAATGTTTACTATAGTAAATCAAAGTTCCAAAGTTTTCACCGTAGTAAATCAAAGTTCCAAAGTTTTCACCATAGTAAATCAAAGTTCCAAAGTTTTTACTATAGTAAATCAAAGTTCCAAAGTGTCACCATAGTAAATCAACGTTCGAAAGTTTTTACTATAGTAAATCAAAGTTCCAAAGTTTTCACCATGATAGTAAATAAACGTTCCAAAGTTTTACCTTTGGTACTATAGTTAATAGTATTTTTTTGTTAGGGGCATTTTGGTATGTACACTGGATTTCGTGAAGAATGAAGACTTTTTGAAAAATCAACTTTTCTTAAAGTTACTTTAACATTGCAATCATATTTATGATTTTCTACTTAACTACAGTGTATTCAAAGGAAAACATTATTTAACAATCAAAACAGACGTGTTTGCTAAAAGTAAACTAACTGAATTTTCCTTATTGATATACACCATCTCATTGAAGATTGAATGAAATGATAGGCAAGATATAGAACGCCACATTTCATCAGAAACTCAGCCGCTTTGATAAAGTTGACTCTCGTCCAAAGATACACTGGTTGGATACGAATGCCATTTTCGTAGGTTGATTTTTCATCCTGTATTTTGTTGTGTAAAATGACCATTCTACAGGGAACACTTACTCCCTTATGGCACCTGATCCCATCTATGATGATTAAAGAGCTCCTTATAATGCGTTGCTACTGATTTGTATTGTTTAAATAAGCTTGTGAGCTTGAATACTGTTTTTACTTCATACATGTATTTCATTGAATATTTTTTTTTTATTTTCTTGAGAAGATGATTAATTAATCATATTTTGTGGTGTGAAATATGTTTCAGATAATAATACTTTGGGCAAAACTCTCCAGGAGAGCGTAAGAGTCCACTGTGTTATATTCACCAGTGATTATTTTGGTGGAAGTCGCCTCTCAACAGCTGTTGCCAAGACGTGGGCAAAGAGATGTTCATCCGCTGTCTTCGTCGGAAGGAGGACGAATAGACATTTCCCCTACCCCATGATACATACTAATTTCTCTTTTTACCAGTCAGATCATGCGGCCAAAAGTGTGTTTAGTGTTGCTGTACTAGAAACTTTTAAAAGATACTTTGATCGAAACGATTGGTTTCTGTTTGCTGCAGACAACACATTTGTGATAATGGAAAATTTGCGGTACTACCTTTCTAAGCAGAATGCATCGGAACCAGAATATTTTGGAACAATTTCAAAAGCAGCCAAAGGCATTGCTTGGCCTTATCACAGTGGAATAACTGTATTTAGCAAGGCGTCCATGAAGAAAATACAACATTCAGCCATCATTTCCTGCAAAGAAACTGTTTCATATGAGTTTACTTCTGGCTTATGTCTAAGACAAGCTGGAATTTCAGACAAAACACCTTCAGAACATTATGGAGAATCTATCTTTAATAATTTACCGTTGTCGATTTCTGTTAAGCTGAATAAACCTCTTGGAATAAGTGTAAGTATATTTGTATTTGAAAAGATAAGATTAAAATGGTAACTCTACTGATTTTCAAGAATATCTTAAAATTATTCCAAATAATCCTCTCTAAAAATATGTATATATACCAGAATTGTTCAAGAAATATTTGTAAATGTACTTCAAGCAAAATGCCTAGTCGCAATACAATATTGATTAGATTTATTTTAGAAAATCATTTAATATAAAACGTCAGCCATTTTTTTCTCTTTTGAGCTTATACTAAATTTTCCTAGTACCTTCTGAGCCTATACTAAAATTTCTTAGTACTTTCTGAGTCTACACATGTAAAAATTTCTGTACTTAAAATGTACATATAATAGCTTGCCTTCCTATTTACAGATGCAGCCCGATTCTTACATGATATCAGTACGTTTTCTACAACCTCCAGATATGTATGCGCACGAGTTCCTCGTGTATCACCTAAGGGCTTTTGGAATCAATAAATTATCTTCTTAATATTCTGATTGAATTATATTTTTTTCATTTGATACGATCCTGCACATATAACACCTTTATGAAATAGCTGTGTTTATACAAGCATGTCAAAATCAAATCAAAACGTTCATATATAAATAATACCGGGATACGTTTATAACGTTTAATCATATAATATTAAAGGATTTTCTAAATATACTATTACTTTTGTCCCTGTGACCTTGAATTTTAACCTACCTTTCTAAAATGTTATCTTTCCTTATAACTTTTGATTGAGAAGGGATAGGGCTTTCATTTCTGACATTTGCACAACTTGTGACAAGATGTATTCGAACACGCTATGATTTTGACCCCTTGACCTTCATGTTTTATCTAATTTTCAAACAATTTAATTTTGATGATTACTTTTGAATGACTTACATGAATGATAGGGAGTTTATATTTGACACAATATGCCATAAATATTTGCATTACATCCAAACATTGAAATGGGGGACCACAATTCTTTCGAATTTGCTCTTTGTAATAAAAAATAACAGCGAGTTAATAAAGGAATGGAAAAGTGTTTTGGCTGCTGTGAATTGCACCGCAACCCAAGACTCTGTAATAGCTGATTCAGGTTGTATAGTTAGAGTGCAATATTAACATTCACTTTCATTTATCAATCTATTACTCTTGTATGGTAAAATTCGTCAGGGCCATCTGTATTATTAAGGGCTTCACAATTAGATCTTTCCTTAATTGGAAATCAAGGTCATTGAGCAGTAAAAGATATTATTTCGTGCCAATGCCTGTCTGACAGGGATCCCTGGGTTTCAAATGGTCTTATCTGGAAGACCCGCAACGTTCACTTTAAAGTGCTGAGCGCTTGGTGTGGAAACAGTTGCTATATATATTAAACAAATTTTAGGTTATAGTCGTAGGCAAGGTTTGAAGCACGGCTGACCTGTGAATAGCTAAAAAAAACAAAATAAATTCATGTAATTTCAGCTAACGCCATATTGAGTGGGTTTTTTTTTTAAAGATAAGTGTCATTTAAGGAAGAAAAAAAAGAAAGTAGACAAGAGCGATAACGCTGTTGCCCTTCGTTTCCCAGTTTACTGCACGTTATGCTATACACATGAGCGCCTAAATTGCTCAAAACAGCATCCAACCGTTGAAGGTCGATCTCCAGTCAAGGTCACTATAGAGATTTCCCGAATAGCCATGGGTGGGGTGTGTTCGAACCAACACCACATCGTCTTTGTTAACTTCAGCCACCACAATACCAGTGGTGGTGCGAATATTTGCTGAACCCTCGCATGACGTGTACATGCTACCTATTTGGCGGGAATTTACTGCGATTTCAGAGAAAATAAATCCATTTCTATCACAATATAAGTTCCAGGTGAATACGTATACACCATGGCTGGGGGCGGTAAAGGCCCCAGTGTGTGGATTGTAATGTCCGCCAATGTTGGTAACGATGCCATCAAATAGGATTGTGTGATCCTGTGTTAAATGGGTTTCATGCTTTTTCACATATTCTGAAAATGCTACACCCAAAGGCGGGGGAGTAGAAGACGTACCTGTTGAATATGAAATATTTCTAATTGTTATACATGGTGATAGAAAAAATATTTATATGCAAGTATATTAGACCTTAGCTTTAAAAAGATAATGACTTGGGAATGATAAACTACTCTTTATGCGATTTCTTGAAAAAAAAAATGCTTCAAAGCATACATAAGTCTCAGTTATCCAGGTACTTGTATAACATTAAACTTTGAATTTCTTTAAAATTTGAATGAACTGTATAAAAATAGTCAATCCTTATCATCTCGAACTCAATGAGACTAATACAAAATTTGGAGATGTTGAATATGATATATGAAGATAGAGTATTGGGACTTGCAAATCTCATTGACATATCCATGGTATTCTAGATACAGTATATAGATGATCGAGACAAAGAAGTACAGCTTAATATATGTAAGCACAAAGGTAAGTCCTTGCTTATGTAAACAAATTTTAATTAACAAAGTTTTCTAAAAGAATATCTTCAAAACGAAATGTATAACATACCTGTCAATAACCGCTTTCCAGAAGACCGAACATGATCTAGTCTGGGTTCGTTTGATACAGCCATCTCCTTCAAAATACCACGAAAAATTGAAGAAGATTGCGAGTGAACAGAACTTGCAGAAATTCCTCTTGTAACATTCAATGTATTATTTTTGATTGGATAATTTAATAATTCTTTTGATGGCGTATATCCTTTTTGGATTTCAGTATCACTAGTGTCCATGCTATTGATTTTGATTTTAAGATCAAAAACTCTCCTTTTCAATTCAGCATTTTCGAACAGCTCCTTCTTATATTTCTCCTCATGCTCCACCAAAATGTTTTCAAGTGTGGCCATCTTAATATTCTGTAGCACGTTGATTTCCCGTTCTTCTTCAACCATTTTAAGAAGACCTTTAACCAAAACTTCTAACTGAATTAATCTGTCATGGTTTGTGATTGATTCAGCCGTCGTGGAGAAAACCAGTAACAAAGAAAGGAAACACAGTGTGTGCAGCGCCATGATTATTTCCTTGTGCCATGAGATAACAAAACCTTGATTCTGCTTATCTATTTAGCGCTTAGGAGAGATCGCTCATCTGACATAATCGAAATTTATCAATTCTATGACAATACAATTAAAAGAGAACAACATGCATGTAAAATAAATGTTGTTTTGACCGGTCGAAATGGGATTCTTACTCGTCCATGGAAAATGCCTCCACCTGTGATGTTTTTAGAGGCTAAAGTTTGCCCTGTTCCATATTTTTATTATATACCCAATATGTATCACTTAGTTTTAGTTTAGATTTCATGCAATCACGTGACGTCGTGATCCATCTTTCCGGTCACCATACTTGTTTTCTGAATCGCTTCGCGTCTCGTTTGATCTGATGATCAGCGCCTGTCAAGATGCGAGTCTTCAGATCAAGTTACTGTTATGATAATATAAATTAATTATATCCCCAACTATGTATCACTCAATTTAGATTTTATGTAATCACGTGACGTTGATCCATTTTTCCGAATTACTAGTACCACACTGTGATTTTCCGATTCCATATCACCACTCTCCGAAAATGATTAAGTAGTACGCAGAAACATGACGTTTTTTTCTAGAGAGTTAAAAAGTTCCTTGACAATGTGCTTTGCTTAATGCAGAAATATTATAATATTGATCTGTAAAGTGTTATTTTAATATATTTAGGTACTTGTTAACACCTGATCCCACTTTTGATATTTTCGAGGTCCGTGTTTTCTCTGCTCCTATTTTGTATTGTTTTATGGACTTTTGATTTGCATGGAATACTGTTCGTTATCTCCATATGTTTCATTGTTAGGGGGTATATAATAAATGTATATTATTATAACAGAAACTTGATCCCAAGGGTCTTAAAATTTTAAACACCTTGTCAAAGAACTTTTTGATGTAAAAGAAAAATAACGTCATTTTGTATACTACGTCAAAAATTTCAGAGAGTGGTGATAAAGACTTTCTGCAAAAATTGTGGATGTACAAGAACTGCACAGGGTAGTTTTTGAAAGTCTGGTAACCACGTCAGTACACAGAAATACTACATTAAAGTCCTCGGATTAGATCGTACTAGTATTTGCCAGACTGGATTCTATGTGCAAAAAAAAAAACTTAGTTGACGTTTCAAGTCGGAACTATATAAATAAATATGACTCTTTTCAGAAGAAAATGGTCGTAATTAGAGCGTGATAAGATGGCTTTTACTCATGAATGATCAGTTTTGGATTGTATGTGTACACGAATCCCGCATAAGATGGGTATGTACTTACCCAATGTTATTTCTTTTACTTCTAGTGTCTGGCGCTTGCAGTTTAACCAGCCGCCGGTGTAAAGACGAAAAATGACCACCATCGAATAATGACCGGGGTGTCATTTTTCAACGACAGAAAATGACCCCCACCCGTAGAAAAAAACCATTTTTTGTAGAAAAAGAGTCCTAGGGGTCATTATTTTATATGTTAATCCTATAAAATATTGACCCCCATTGAAAACTGACCCCCTTTAAAGTAATACAAAATTTATAACAGGTAAAAGAGAAAAATATGCTGTAAATCATAATTGTTCTTCCTTTGAATAATTCATCATTTAAACTACCAGTATAAAAGGGCAAATTGCAGAGAAAGAGAGAGAGAGAGAGAGAGAGAGAGAGAGAGAGAGAGAGAGAGAGAGGCATACTTTTCCATAATTTTAAATGTATGAATAAACTTTATTAAGAAATAAAGTTTTTAATATTTTTTTCACAATATACACTCTTTGACATCTTTTTTACAGCGAAACTAATTTTAATATTTTCTGTAACCATAAAAATACAAAAAGTCGTATAAAATAATTAAGAGATTCACGTAGTCTTTCAATGCTAAAATTTTGTTTTTAAAAAGAGATTCTAATCTTTAATTGTCAAGTGAATAACATTTCTTTTTAATATTCCTCCTTATAATGTTTGCTTAAAGAATAATATTCCACTTGTTTTTAGAAATCAAACCATGCAACAATCAGGTACAAATACTCTTTAATAGGAAAAATTAAATTTTTCTTCATTTCAACTTTTAGCTTGTATAAATTTGGCAAATCCTATTTGACAATGAAAGAGGAGGTAATTTTTATTTCCCCCCAAAGAAAATTACGTTAAAAAAAATAAATGAAAAGCAAAAATATAAACAAAACTCTATACCTTTCAATAATACTGAAAGAGGTTCTAGATAAGATATTGTAATGAAGTTAAGTCTTCACACAAGTACTATCATATCATAATATACTTCGCTATGATTAAAGCATACTTTAAATGTTGGTGGGGGTATACTTGAAAGTATTGTAGCAATTGAAAGTAACAGTTGAAAATTAGTAGAATAGTAGATTGTTATAAGCTTATTTTTAGTCCCTCCTTATAGAAAAATAAAGGTAGGGAAGGTTTTTTTTGGGTTGCTTTTGTTGATAATCGACTTCCTCCTAAATGAGTAAAGGGGTGGGGTTGGTATAACACCTTTTAAAAAATATGCTCTGTAAAGCTATGCGCTAGTGTAAAATACACATTCTATGCAAAAACTATACATGTAGACATAACCTTTTGATTTAGCACACAGTATTCATAACATTTCTTAATTCTTGTTTTACTCCATCCTTTTACTCAGTTCTGAGTATATTTTTCAGAGAATCAAAATAATATGAAAATCAGAACAAACATTTTCATTTTTGTAACGTCTTCTTTATACTGTATCATAATATGAAAATTTAATTGAAGACCATTTCTTTTTATGTCCTCGTAATCGAAGATTCGGGGGTATATCTTAATTTTATCGTGTCCGTCTGTATGTCTGTCTGTCTGTCTGTCTGTCTATCTGGCGGTCTGTTTGTCCGCAAAAACTTCAACCTTGTCCATAAGTTTTCATTTATGGGAACTATGACTTTCATATATAATATGTGTATTTCTTGTGACAAGACCTTACTTTCGGTACCACTAAATTTGACCTTTTGACCTTTACCTTGGAGTTTGTCCCATTTTACACAAAAATGCCAAATTTTTACTTTGGCCATAACTTTTAAACGGTAGATACCAGTACTCCAATACTTCACATATGTAATTTTTTTTTGGCATGACCTTTCATTGGATACTAAAAACTTTGATCTTTTGATCTTGACCTTGGAGATTTCCGTACTTATGAAAAAAACTTTAACCTTTGCCATAACTTTTGAATGGTATGGGCTAGGGTTTTCATACTTCACATAATTATGTAATCCTTGTTACATTAAACCTTTCTTAAGAAACCATCAACTTTGACCCTTTGACCTTTGAGTTTGACCTACCTTTCATAAACTTATCCTTAGCCATTACTTCTGAACAAGTGGTGCTAGGGCTTTCCTATTTTGCAATTGTGTTTCTTGTGAAAAGACCCTACTTTGGGTACCAATATATTTAAATTGCACGCTATGTTGTTATACAGGGGCATAGCTGTTTCACAAACACATCTTTTTTATATATAAGAGGAGTTGCAGATAAGAGATGGATACCCCAAAGCGTAACAGACGGACGGACGGATATCCCCATCACTATATACCCTCCCGCTTTTCAAGCGGAGGATATAATAATATATAATACTGCTGATATTTTCAGTCAGTACGATGATTTCCACCATCGAAAAACGATGTTTACCTAACCCTTTAGGCTCGATAAATCTTTTACTCCTTTAGATTCTGAATCATCGCATTGACCTTAAAATATAGCTATAATTGTATAATGTTATGAGATCAACATATCATCAATTTATTTCCAATTAGCTCAGGTGAGCATTTTTATCTAATTTCTTTTCTTTTTTTTTGCCCCCTAAAAATTACAGCTTTAATCCAGAGGGAGTCATTTTTCTTCAGGGGTCATTTTTCTTCACCTGGGTTCTGCAAATTTTTAGGGTGGTGACACTTTTTCTACGGGCAAAGGGGTCATTTTTCGACGTCGAATAATGACCGGGGGTCATTTTTCGCCGTAGAATTTTGACCTGGGGTCATTTTTCGATGGGGGTCATTATTCGTCTTTACACCGGAAACAATATTCATATCCAGGACTCATCACACTTGTGCCCTACAATGAGGTGTCCGCGACCGATGTTTTAGAAATAAAATTAACAAAATTCACATTAAAAAAACGCTTTGCCTGCCAGAAATATGCTATTTTCATTGAATTGTGATCGATCTGAAGAATCTCTTTCAAAAATCTGATTTTTTTTTCTCCAAAATATGATAAAGAGGCATCTCATTAGATTGGATATGAGAATATTTTTAGATATCAAATTTCTATTCTAATTCTCATGCTTCAGTTTTGATTTTTCCAGTGTGTGATGGTCCCTCACAACGCAAGGGCTGTATAAGTGTCGAGTTTAGGTCAAATTGCAGCCTTCCACCGGCAATGAGTGACGTCTCCGTATGAATGAAAAATTATTAAGAAGGACATTAAATAAAAAACACACAATTAAAACAAACGAAAATCTTTTGTTATTTTAATTATTTCTAGGTGTTCAAGTCGAGTACTTTTTTGCAAAGAAATCAAAAACCAAGGATTATACCAATGGTCAATATCAAATTTAAAAATGAAATATACAGCCGCGAAATCGTATTTTTCATTTACGATATAAAATGAAGGAGACAGAAAAACCTACTGGATGTGCACTGAAAAAAAACTGACGTCATATTTTAGCGGCTTTTGCACGCACAACGATGCACTAATTTATGAATATCGCTAAGAGATCGTTCATTAATACGATATAGGGTGCATTAGTGTGTAGCGCTAATTCATGAATACGCCAAAACACAATACCTAGATTTTGCGCTAAATTTTAAATACGCCAATTCATGTACTCATACAGTATTCGGTCTTGAATTGCCCCTCCTAGACTTCTGATCCCATCCCTGTAATTTCGTGTGGTCTGTGTTTGATGTCCTCCTAATATTATTGTATTGAAGATTTTTTTATATAGATCAGCAATACCTTGACCTCTTAAATCTTATTAAGTATATGCAAAAAATAAGGTGATGGTGGCCCTAATTCAATTCATTTATTTCATATGTCGATGAAAAATATGAAAAGTGCAGCTAGCCATACAGTTACGAAGTACAATAAAGTCTAAGTGCTGAACCTTAATCCCAAAAATGAAAAGAATTTCGATCAAAATGTTAATAAACTTGTATCAACTTCATATAAAATTTGAAGAGTTTAATAGTTTGATCATCGTAGTGTGCTTCAGACCAAAGTCAAAGAGTATAATGCCATTTAATTTTATGCTATTTTTTTTAAATTTACTCAAATAATTTTATGATTCAAAGAAGTAATCTTCCGAAAAAAATGTGTCAAAAAGTAAAAGAACTATGTATCAAACATTCAATGTATATTTTTAAAATTCATTTTCTTCATAAGACTAATTTTTTGGTTTCAAAATAGTAACCATCCATTAAAGGTCGATTTCCAAGCTGGATCACTATAAAGACTTCCGAAATGACTATTACTGGGATGAGTCCGAACCAGCACAATATCACCCTTATTGACTTCAGCAACGACAATTCCCGTGGTTGTCCGGATACCTGTAGCACCTTCACTAGAAGTGAACATGCTACCTATTGGATTGGAATTTACAACAATTTCTGAGAAAATGCGTCCTTCATCTGAACGACAATATAGGTTCCATGTAAAAACGTAGACCCCATTTACGGGTGCTGTAAAGGCCCCGGTGTGTGGGTTGTAATGATTTCCAATATTGGTCAAGATGCCATCAAATTGGATTGTATGATGTTCTGTTAGATGTGTTTCGTATGTTTTTAAATAGGCAGAAAACGCAACGCCGTTAGGTTGAGGAGTTGTAGGTATAACTACAAAAATGCAATAATATCGTCATCATTGAGTTATTGGAAAAGGCATTTAAAATTCATTTATGACGTCTAATCTCTATCATCGAAGAGTCAATGATAAATAGTCAAAAATGAATTCTTTATGCAAGTTCATTTGATAGCATGTTGATGCAAAATCATAATAACTTATATAATAATTAAATTTCATGTTTCTTTGAAAGATAATTCGTATTTTCTCTGTTCTTTATTTAGTTTGTGTGGTTGATAATGTTTTCAATAAATTCTAATAGTAATTCAAATAAAAGTATTTAAATATTATATAAAAGTATTGTTCTAATCTCAAAAAACAAATAAATGTAAGTCATATAATTATTTGTATATCAATATAAACATATTTCTATTGATATACAGTTATATCAACTTAATTTTTAAGGATTTGAAAATTCATTAAGTATACGTCTTTAGAATATTTAAAAATATTACCAGTCAAGAGCCGTTTGCGAGATGATACCAATGATTTTGATTCCACTTTAGACTCATTCAAGTTTGGCGAATCTTCTGATTTTTCAACTTTCACAGATACAGTCTTTTTAGGCTGCGTAGAATTCTCAAGTCCACTTTTGTTACAATGCAAGATTCTGAATTGAATATAGTTAATCAATTTAGCGTTAGATTTAATTTTTTTAACCAAACTGAGGTTCTCTTTTTGCAGTCTCTTCACAAGGGTGTCCATCTTATCAATTGATGTTTCCATCTTATTGAGTTTATGTTTCAGGTCATCATTTTCGGTCTTTAACTTCTTATTCTCTTCCACATATCTTGCCATTGTTTCCCCAAGATTAAATATCCTTTCATTTTGAAGAGCATTTTCCCGTCTTTCCTTCTCTTGCATCTCAAGCAATGTCTTTATCACATCTTCTAAGTGGGATATTCTATCACCGTATGTGGTAGAGACTTCCTTTGCTGCGACGATCGCTGTCAAAGAAACCAATAGCAGGAGCGAAGATAGAGGCGCCATTACACCTTCGTTTTCTTCTGTGAATGGCTTCTAAAAGTCTTATCTTATATGCACCAAATGTGGACAACTTGATTTAAATAGCGCATGGTAGGGAAAGTGTACTTTTGTGTTTAACTTCAAAAAGAGTGGGGACCATATAGGACACATTTTTCAGTCTAAACTGAAACTGCGATATACTGTGAACCAGTCTTGTGAAAATAAAGAAGTTTTATCAAATTAAGAACGCATAATGTATATCTTATTTTCTTTTCTCTGAAATGATATAAAGGTCAATAGAAAATATTTTTTAATCTTTATTTGTTAATCCTGGTAGGGTTTGAAAAAGGCAAAAACTGGGTAAATATTTTATTTAAAATTAAAATGTCTAAATAATATTATTTGTCTTTGTCTTGCATATCTGATACTGTCTTTATCACATTCGCTAATTGGGCGTTTCTATCATTGTTCATGGTAGGAACGTTTATGCCCATGTGGAGTAGACCATTCGCAATGCAAGGAATGGAAATAAAAGAGCCCCTTACACTTTTATTTCTTCTTGATCATGAACTTTAATATGTTAACTATTATACTAGACATTATTTACAATTAGAAATGTATGCTTACTAAGAGTACATTCTTGTTATCTTGTGAAATGGAAATGAGTGGTCCAGTTACACTGAATTTTGTTATTCATCGAAAAGGAAAGTGACAAATAAAATACCTTGATTTCAAGTAAGATTAAAATACAAATAACTTCCGCATTTGTAGATTATTATCCTTTATTTAAAACAAAATTAGGAATATGTCATTATTATTTTATTTATATCACATGCAATTTTCCCCTTAGCTTTGCTAACTTTTAGAGACGATTTATTTCACTTTTTTTCCTACGATTCTGTATGGATTTTTTAAAATTGAAATCAGGTACATTTAGCAGACCTATTTTTGTATTCATATGAAGCAGAATTTGTGCAAAATCTTATGCCTGAAAAGAAAACACTTGTTGTATCCTTCAACTTGGCATTTAGATATATCGACGATATATTGTCAATTAATAATTGTAATTTCCATTCTTATGTCGATACAATATATCCTGTCGGGTCGGAGATAAATGACCATTGAGTCTGACACATCTGATTCCTATTTGGATATTTAACTTGAAAACGACGTTTCTGGTAATCTAACAACAAAGTTCTATGATAATCGTGATGACTTTAACTTTTCCATCGTCAACATCCCTTACTTTCTCAATTGATTCGATATGCAAGAGCATGCTCTACGTATGAACAATTTCTAAACCGAGATAAATTATTGGCAAACAGGTTGATGAAACAAGAATATCAGAAGTCTCGTTTCAAGTCATAATTTCGTAATAAGTTCTACGGTCCACGCAAAATGACCTTGTCAGCAAATACAATTAGTCATTGAGTCAATGGGGACTGACATTTTTCATTCTAATTGTTTGTCCATTATTTATACACTGAATTGACGACGGATTTTTCCGTTATTTCCCGATCATGACAAGGAGCACAAGGCGGGTACTGACCGGTGTTCTCATGGTCATGGTCGGAAAATGTATATTGCCACGATATCCAGATATATGATTAATAGGAATGAAAAAATACTCAAATACATTTTGATATTTTTTTTTATTCTATTCGTGAAACTTATGGAATTGAACCTTCGCTGGAAGTAAACATACTGCTTTTCGGTTGGGAATTCACTGCAATTTCAGAGTCAATGCGTCCGTTATTTAGACTGCAGTAAATATTCCATGTAAAAACGTATACCCCATGTGAAGGTGCTGTAAAGACCCCACTATGTTGGTTGAAATGACTCCCAACGTTTGTCAAGATGCCGTCAAACATGATTGTTTGCTGTTCTGCTATATCTAACATAGAAGATTTTAAGTACACAGAAAACGCAACACCGTTTGGTTGATAAGTGGCTGGAACTCCTATAAAATACAAATATTGACATTATTTTGGAACACAGATTCTGATTGCACACATAAGTACTCTGAAGTTGACATCAAGAAGATGCTGATTGACAATATCTATGTTGTTTTTGGAGACCAGGTATTCCAACAATCTATTGGAATTCCCATGGGTACAAATTGTGCTCCGTTATTAGCAGACTTATTTTCATATTCGTATGAAGCAGAATTTATACAAAATCTTATGCGTGAAAAGAAGAAAACACTTGCTGTTCCTTCAACTCGACATTTAGATTTATCGACGACGTATTGTCAATTAATAATGATAATTTCCATTCCTACGTCGATACCATATATCCTGGCGAGCTTGAGATTAAAGATACCACAGAGTCCGACACTTCTGCTTCATATTTGGACACTTTACTTGAAAAAGACACTAATGGTTATCTAACAACCAAGCTATATGATAAACGTGATGACTTTAACTTTTCTATCGTCAACCTCCCTTACTTATGCAGCAATATACCTTCATCACCTGCATACGGAGTATATATATCTCAGTTGATTCGATACGCAAGAGCATGCTCTACGTATGAACAATTTCTTAAACGAGGTAAATTATTGACAAGCAAGTTGATGAAACTAGAATATCAGCAGTCTCGTTAAAAGTCGTCATTTCGTAAGTTCTATGGTCGATACAATGACCTTGTCAGGAAATACAATTTATCATTGAGTCAAATGCTGACTGACGTTTTTCATACCAATTGTTAGTTCATTATTTTATACACTGAATTGACGACGGATTTTTTCCATTATTCCTTGATCATGGCAACGAGCACACGGCGGGTGTGACCGGTCGGCAGGGAATACTCACTTTTGTATATTGTTTAATGGACTTTGAGATTGAATACTGTTCGTTATCTCCATATCCCTCTTATTTGAAATCATTATTTCCATTTTTTTGAAAATAGAGTTTCGCTGATTAATTCTACTGGATGTGCACTGAAAAAAAAGCTGGCGTCATATATTAGCGGCTTTTGCACGGACAACGATGCACTAATTTATGAATATCGCTAAGAGATCGTTCATTAATACGATATAGGGTGCGTAAGTGTGTAGCGCTAATTCATGACTATGCCAACAACTCAATACCTAGATTTTGCGCTAAATCTTAAATACGCCAATTCATGTACTCATACAGTATTCGGTCTTGAATTGCCCCTCCTAGACTTCTGATCCCATCCCTGTAATTTCGTGTGGTCTGTGTTTGATGTCCTCCTAATATTATTGTATTGTTTGTAGATTTTTTATTATATAGATCACCGTTATCTTGACTTTTGACATCTTATTAATTACATGCACACAATAAGATGATGGTGGCCCTAATTCAATTCATTTATTTCATTTGTCGATGAAAAATGTGAAAAGTACAGCTAGTCATACAGTTACGAAGTACAATAAATTCTAAGTGCTGAACCTCAATCCCAAACATGAACAGAATTTCGATCAAATTGCTAATAAACTTGTATCAACTTCATATAAAATTTGAAGAGTTTAATAGTTTGATCATCGTAGTGTGCTTCAGACCAAAGTCAAAGAGTATAATGCCATTTAATTTTATGCTATTTTTTTAGATTTACTCAAATAATTTTATGATTCAAAGAAGTAATCTTCCGAAAAAAATGTGTCAAAAAGTAAAAGAACTATGTATCAAACATTCAATGTATATTTTTAAAATTCATTTTCTTCATAAGACTAATTTTTTGGTTTCAAAATAGTAACCATCCATTAAAGGTCGATTTCCAAGCTGGATCACTATAAAGACTTCCGAAATGACTATTACTGGGATGAGTCCGAACCAGCACAATATCACCCTTATTGACTTCAGCAAGGACAATTCCCGTGGTTGTCCGGATACCTGTAGCACATTCACTAGAAGTGAACATGCTACCTATTGGATTGGAATTTACAACAATTTCTGAGAAAATGCGTCCTTCATCTGAACGACAATATAGGTTCCATGTAAAAACGTAGACCCCATTTACGGGTGCTGTAAAGGCCCCGGTGTGTGGGTTGTAATGATTTCCTATATTGGTCAAGATGCCATCAAATTGGATTGTATGATGTTCTGTTAGATGTGTTTCGTATGTTTTTAAATAGGCAGAAAACGCAACGCCGTTAGGTTGAGGAGTTGTAGGTATACCTACAAAAATGCAATAATATCGTCATCATTGAGTTATTGGAAAAGGCATTTAAAATTCATTTATGACGTCTAATCTCTATCATCGAAGAGTCAATGATAAATAGTCAAAAATGAATTCTTTATGCAAGTTCATTTGATAGCATGTTGATGCAAAATCATAATAACTTATATAATAATTAAATTTCATGTTTCTTTGAAAGATAATTCGTATTTTCTCTGTTCTTTATTTAGTTTGTGTGGTTGATAATGTTTTCAATAAATTCTAATAGTAATTCAAATAAAAGTATTTAAATATTATATAAAAGTATTGTTCTAATCTCAAAAAACAAATAAATGTAAGTCATATAATTATTTGTATATCAATATAAACATATTTCTATTGATATACAGTTATATCAACTTAATTTTTAAGGATTTGAAAATTCATTAAGTATACGTCTTTAGAATATTTAAAAATATTACCAGTCAAGAGCCGTTTGCGAGATGATACCAATGATTTTGATTCCACTTTAGACTCATTCAAGTTTGGCGAATCTTCTGATTTTTCAACTTTCACAGATACAGTCTTTTTAGGCTGCGTAGAATTCTCAAGTCCACTTTTGTTACAATGCAAGATTCTGAATTGAATATAGTTAATCAATTTAGCGTTAGATTTAATTTTTTTAACCAAACTGAGGTTCTCTTTTTGCAGTCTCTTCACAAGGGTGTCCATCTTATCAATTGATGTTTCCATCTTATTGAGTTTATGTTTCAGGTCATCATTTTCGGTCTTTAACTTCTTATTCTCTTCCACATATCTTGCCATTGTTTCCCCAAGATTAAATATCCTTTCATTTTGAAGAGCATTTTCCCGTCTTTCCTTCTCTTGCATCTCAAGCAATGTCTTTATCACATCTTCTAAGTGGGATATTCTATCACCGTATGTGGTAGAGACTTCCTTTGCTGCGACGATCGCTGTCAAAGAAACCAATAGCAGGAGCGAAGATAGAGGCGCCATTACACCTTCGTTTTCTTCTGTGAATGGCTTCTAAAAGTCTTATCTTATATGCACCAAATGTGGACAACTTGATTTAAATAGCGCATGGTAGGGAAAGTGTACTTTTGTGTTTAACTTCAAAAAGAGTGGGGACCATATAGGACACATTTTTCAGTCTAAACTGAAACTGCGATATACTGTGAACCAGTCTTGTGAAAATAAAGAAGTTTTATCAAATTAAGAACGCATAATGTATATCTTATTTTCTTTTCTCTGAAATGATATAAAGGTCAATAGAAAATATTTTTTAATCTTTATTTGTTAATCCTGGTAGGGTTTGAAAAAGGCAAAAACTGGGTAAATATTTTATTTAAAATTAAAATGTCTAAATAATATTATTTGTCTTTGTCTTGCATATCTGATACTGTCTTTATCACATTCGCTAATTGGGCGTTTCTATCATTGTTCATGGTAGGAACGTTTATGCCCATGTGGAGTAGACCATTCGCAATGCAAGGAATGGAAATAAAAGAGCCCCTTACACTTTTATTTCTTCTTGATCATGAACTTTAATATGTTAACTATTATACTAGACATTATTTACAATTAGAAATGTATGCTTACTAAGAGTACTTTCTTGTTATCTTGTGAAATGGAAATGAGTGGTCCAGTTACACTGAATTTTGTTATTCATCGAAAAGGAAAGTGACAAATAAAATACCTTGATTTTAAGTAAGATTAAAATACAAATAACTTCCGCATTTGTAGATTATTATCCTTTATTTAAAACAAAATTAGGAATATGTCATTATTATTTTATTTATATCACATGCAATTTTCCCCTTAGCTTTGCTAACTTTTAGAGACGATTTATTTCACTTTTTTTCCTACGATTCTGTATGGATTTTTTAAAATTGAAATCAGGTACATTTAGCAGACCTATTTTTGTATTCATATGAAGCAGAATTTGTGCAAAATCTTATGCCTGAAAAGAAAACACTTGTTGTATCCTTCAACTTGGCATTTAGATATATCGACGATATATTGTCAATTAATAATTGTAATTTCCATTCTTATGTCGATACAATATATCCTGTCGGGTCGGAGATAAATGACCATTGAGTCTGACACATCTGATTCCTATTTGGATATTTAACTTGAAAACGACGTTTCTGGTAATCTAACAACAAAGTTCTATGATAATCGTGATGACTTTAACTTTTCCATCGTCAACATCCCTTACTTTCTCAATTGATTCGATATGCAAGAGCATGCTCTACGTATGAACAATTTCTAAACCGAGATAAATTATTGGCAAACAGGTTGATGAAACAAGAATATCAGAAGTCTCGTTTCAAGTCATAATTTCGTAATAAGTTCTACGGTCCACGCAAAATGACCTTGTCAGCAAATACAATTAGTCATTGAGTCAATGGGGACTGACATTTTTCATACTAATTGTTTGTCCATTATTTATACACTGAATTGACGACGGATTTTTCCTTTATTTCGCGATCATGACAAGGAGCACAAGGCGGGTACTGACCGGTGTTCTCATGGCCATGGTCGGAAAATGTATATTGCCAGATATCCAGATATATGATTAATAGGAATGAAAAAATACTCAAATACATTTTGATATTTATTTTTTATTCTATTCGTGAAACTTATGGCATAAAGTTCGAGAACAATTTTTTTATTCCATTTACATGGTGGCAGTTGTTACTGTTTCAAAACAGTAACCATCCACTAAAAGTAGACTTATAAGCTTGGCTGCTATAAACACCTCCGGCATGACCTTCTGTCGGGCTGGTTCGCATTAACATTGAGTCACCCTTATCTATTTCAACCACAAAAATACCCGTGGTAATCCAGATATTTGTTGAACCTTCGCTGGAAGTAAACATAGTGCTTTTCGGTTGGGAGTTCACTGCAATTTCAGAGTCAATGCGTCCACCATTTAGACTGCAGTAAATATTCCACGTAAAAACTTATACCCCATGTGAAGTTGCTGTGAAGACCCCACTATGTTGGTTGTAATGACTCCCAACGTTTGTCAAGATGCCGTCAAACATGATAGTTTGCTGTTCTGCTATATTTGAAATGGAAGATTTTAAGTACACAGAAAACGCAACACCGTTTGGTTGATAAGTGGCTGGAACTCCTATAAAATACAAATATTGACATTATTTTGGAACACAGATTCTGATTGCACACATAAGTACTCTGAAGTTGACATCAAGAAGATGCTTGAGATTCTGATTGACAATATCTATGTGGTTTTTGGAGACCAGGTATTCCAACAATCTATTGGAATTCCCAGGGGTACAAATTGTGCTCCGTTATTAGCAGACTTATTTTTATATTCATATGAAGCAGAATTTATACAAAATCTTATGCGTGAAAAGAAAAAAACACTTGCTGTGGCCTTCAACTCGACATTTAGATATATCGACGACGTATTGTCAATTAATAATGATACTTTCCATTCCTACGTCAATAGTATATATCCTGGTGAGCTTGAGATAAAAGATACCACAGAGTCCGACACTTCTGCTTCATATTTAGATATTTTACTTGAAAAAGACACTAATGGTTATCTAACAACCAAGCCATATGATAAACGTAATGACTTTAACTTTTCTATCGTCAACTTCCCTTACTTATGCAGCAATATACCTTCATCACCTGCATACTGAGTATATATATCTCAGTTGAATCGATACGCAAGAGCATGCTCTACATATGAACAATTTCTTAAACGAGGTAAATTATTGACAAGCAAGTTGATGAAACAAGAATATCAGCAGTCTCGTTTAAAGTCGTCATTTCGTAAGTTCTATGGTCGATACAATGACCTTGTCAGCAAATACAATTTATCATTGAGTCAAATGCTGACTGACGTTTTTCATATTAATTGTTAGTCCATTATTTTATACACTGAATTGACTACGGATTTTTTCCATTATTTCTTGATCATGACAACGAGCACACGGCGGTCTGTGACCGGTCGGCAGGGGATGCTCACTCTTCCATGGCACCTGATCCCACCTCTGATGTTTCGGAGGTCCGTGTTTGCTCTGCTCTGATTTTGTATATTGTTTAATGGACTTTGAGATTGAATACTGTTCGTTATCTCCATATCTCTCTTATTTGAAATCATTATTTCCATTTTTTTGAAAATAGAGTGTCGCTGATGAATTCTAATCTTATTCAAAAACAGTTGCGTCCTTTATGCTTATTGTGGCTGAAAAACCAATTGCTGGATAACATCATGAGACCAAAAACATTAGACAGTTACACTTATTCCTTCAATCAGCCCAGAGAAAAAAATCAATGTCGTCTTAGTAAACTTATGTTACCTGTTAAAAGGCGTTTACGAAATGAAGACAACGATTCTGATTCCACGCTTAAACTCACTAATTCTTCTGACTTCTCATACCTCACTGATGCAGCAGACTCCTTAGACCTAGAATCTTTTTGTTCTTGATTGTTGCAACTGAATTCTGAAAGAGTCTATTAATTTATCGACTGAATGAAATCTTTCCTGCAATCTTATGTTCTCTTGTCGGACTTTCTTCACTCGACCGCCCATCAGTTTAGCGAGAGATCTAACTGTTCTCAGCCATTTGAGGTTTTCTTCTTGAAGTCTCTTCATATTGACGTCCATCTTTCCAATTGATTTTTTCATGCTTTCATGGCTATTTAGTCTACTTTTCAGGTCTTCATTTTCGGTCTTCAACTTCTTATTCTCTTCTTCATATCTTACCATAGATTCCTCAAGGCTCCTGATCCTATCATTTTGAAGAACATTTTCACATCTTTCCTCCTCTTGCATCTCTAGCAATGTCTTTATCACATCTTCCAAATGGGAGATTCGATCGCCGTCTGTGGTAGAAACTTTCTCGGCGGCGCTGATCGCTGCCAAAGAAACCAATAGCAATGACGGAGAAAGAGGCGCCATTATACCTTTCTCTTCCTTGAATGTCCTTATTTTTCCTAGATGACCTTTCAACGTTTCATCTAATATGCGCAAAATAAAGATAACAAGAACTGGAAATGTTAGGTAAGTGGAAAAGTCATGTATGTACTTTTGATTTTTTCCCAAAAAGGAGGTTATTTGCAATGCATTCTTCAGTTGAAACTGAATAAGCGATGCGCTCTGAGCAAGTCTAGATCTTGCAAAAATCGAGAAAAAAAATATTTCTAATCAAATTCAGATTTCAAAATTTGAAGTTTTTTTTTTCTTTCTGTATAAATCATGAGAAATGACACAGAATGCAATAAAAATTAATTCACTTTTAAATTATTTTTTTTCAAATAGGTAAAAACTAGGGTTTGTCGAAACAGGTTAAAACTAGACACAATTTTCATTTTTGAAAAAAGAATTAAATGTTTTACAAAGTCCATATTCTTGTCCAAATCATTGCTGACTTTGAAAGACATAATTTTCATATTCCTTTAACTCGTTTGTCTTTAGAAAAGCAGAAATACTTTTAATATAGACAATTTTGCCTCGGGTTTAATTAGCATCAGATGTATATAATAGATTATCATTTTTCTATATTGTTCCAACTTTCTGATTGGCACAAACTAGATCACATGATCAAGTATAAAAGTGGTATGGACTGGATGTTTCTATTTTAAAAATTTATAAACCTTCTGTTTCTAAAATTGGAAACGTTCTTCTGTGAAGCAACAATTGTGCTTATTATTGTATCACTATACATGCTAATTGTGATACTGATAGCATGATTTATATCACAGATTTTTATCATTAAGTACAGTTAACTTCAGTTATCAGAAAGTCACAAGGATCAGCTAATTTGCTCCCTTGATAGCCAAGATAATATATACTCGATATCTTTGTAATTGAGTTCTTTGTAACCGATTTTTACTGTATATCAAACGCTATCATCTTCCCTTGTGGGACAAATGGAATAAACTTTTATCACACTTCCCTTTGTAGAAATATATTGACTTCTCAGCCCTAATCAAAATTTCTTTTGTGGGACATATTGGCCAAGCTTTAGTTTGTTATAGAGATTAACTTTCTGAACTTTTTTGTCCAAACTTTAACCACCATATTTTTCTCTCAAACTGTTCCTAATATCTGGGACTGGTGAGCCACTTCCCCGGACAAAAATAAAAACAAAAAAATTACGGAATTTTTTTCAAATAAATTCACAAAATATACATGGGGGTACATGTGCTTGAAAACGAGAAAAAAGGCCTGCATACAGGGCTATTTTCGCCTTGTGTAATTTTCGCCCTTTTGTACCTGCGACCAATTTTGCCCCGTTTTAAATTGACCCGTTGATAGTTCTATTCAAGAAATTATGCTACATTGTTTGAAGTCGTCACGATTTAAATTCTCCCAACCATGAAGAGGGCAAAAGGGGCGAAAATAAAACGGGGCGAACATTTCCCTGCATAAAGCATTAAGGACAGACGAAATGTTCCTTAACAAAATATAAATTTTTCCAAGATTTTTTCATTGAAGTATTGCTAAATAAACATGTTTACTCACAAAAAATTGAGGTACCTTATCAAGCATTCTGCAAGATACCAGGGGTAGTTTTTCTTATATAATCCTTTTGGGAGGAAAAATAATTTTACATTTTTAAATGTTTTACTGTTTGGATTTTTTAAAGACTTTAGAAACTGATTTCGAAATCAGAATGAAATTAAAATTTTGAATATTTTTCATACATTACGAAGATATACAAAACAGAAATTGAGGAACGTCTCGTCTGACCCTAAGTCAACAACATCACAAGATGTTATACTCAAATGTGTGTGAAGAAGATTTCATCAAGAATACTTGCACCTATGTATATTCAAAATGTAACCAGTACAAAAAAGTTAAATCTACTGTTTTTTGCTTTAAATTATTATTTCTTGGGGGTAAAATCTTATTTCATACAAAATATGAAAAGATTAATTTAAAAATTGTTTCTGATAATATTTTTGCTTTTGAAAATAAAGAGTACAATTGTATGTATAATGATTTTTAAACTAGTCTTTAAACTAGTATGAAAAATTTCATTGAATAAAATTAAATATTAAAATTTTTTACATATTCTGAAAAAAATGCTTTTGAAGATAATATTAAAAAAACAAAAAATGTTCTGTTCAATTTCAATTTATGAATCAAAATAAACAGAAATAACCAAAAGGATGAAAAAAGTTACCAATTGTAAAGCATACTTACAAGTACATAAAATATATGACTGAAGAATAATTTTGAGAATTTTTGCAGACATTTATTACAATTTCAATGTTTTCAAAATAGAAGTGCACTTGCTTAATATTATTGTAAACAACATATATAATTGAAAGTCCATCTTCCTATTTTAAGAAATCATTGTTTGCCACTCATAATTATGAAAACGTTTCACCTTAATTACAGAGCTGCTAACATAATGAAATAGAAAATTATTAGAAAGGGGTCAAGGGGCTGCTTGGGTCTCTGGTTGCTGATTTCTTTTAATTTTTTCAAAATTATTGAATCTGAAAGCCTTACAAGCAAATTCTTAATGGTCAGCAGCTCTGGACTTTTAATACTTTTAAATGGCTTTCCTTCAACCTTCATCTGTCCCTGTCCTTGTTATTTAAGCTTCATGACTTTACCCACCTTTTGTATGGTGATACTTTTGTCCAGTTCCACATTCTTTGCCCGTTGTTCTTTGACTAAAATTTCATCCTCTACCTCTCTCCTCTTCAGTCGTTATTCTTTTTCACACAGTTGCAAAGGGGATCTTCTTCAACACCAAAACTGTCCATAATAAGGACCCCTAGCTACTACACATAAAGGATAGTTTTATCATGTGTTGGATATGCAATTGTTTTCATAAACAATTTGAAAATCATTGTATAAGTTACGTCTTATTTTGCCATTTTTTTCAATAGAAATCTGTTAAACGAGCCAATATTTAACATAATTATTATGATTTTAAATTATTTTCTGACATTCTGTCATTATTTAATCGATTTTTCATCGCATATTAATGATTGTAAAACAATTATAAATAAGATTAGATTATTCAAAATAAATGTTTTATTTTTCCTGATAAATCACAATAAAACCCAAACGTAGTACATGTCCATGAAACGTTAAATAAAAAAAGCTCATATTTTGCCTCAAATAAGTTGTAATTGTACAAGAGAATAGAAGATGTCCACTATCTTCTAATACATTGCGTCACTCACACATTGCTGATGCATCTCTATTCCATTTACTCACACTTACTTAAGTATTTAACAGACAATTAAGCAGCTTTTAATTGAGTTCTGTAATCTTTTTGTCATACATATTGCAAAGTTTTGAAATGTATATATTTTTTCCATAGTGATTTATCATCTAGTATGTTAAAATATTTATTCCACTTAGTCGATAGATTGAATTCTGAAATTGGGATTGAACTAAGAGGGAATAGTAGAAGTCACTTTTTAGCATAAAGAAGTCGCGAAGTAATGAGCTGATCCTTACGTCACGGGTTCGAATCCCACTGTGGGACGTGGAGACCGGTCCTTCGGATGAGACCGTATAAACTGAGGTCCCGTGTCGCAGAAGGTGCTGGCACGAAAAAGATCCCTCCCTGCTCAACGACCCTGATAGTCCATGAGTCACTGGGGGTGGTCTGTACCATTTTGGGTGAATAAACTTTATAGTGATATTTGGTAAGGAATACCCCTAACTAGTGAGAAATCCGTTGTGGCTTCAATGCTGGGGATATAGTAATTGCCCTTTATTTGCTCAAATTAGGTATTTTGAGCTAAATATATTTGTAACCTGCAAAGTATTAGTCACACAGTTGCCAACCGTTATAGAATTTCTACCAGAATTACTCTGAGATATGATGAACACATCAAAAGAACATTAATTGAGTTACTAGCCGTGATTCCAACAAAAATTGCATATTTTTACCACTTTTATTCAACAATTACATGTATCTCATAAATTTGTATAACGAAAAAGATAAGAACCAACGCACATATACATGTACTAGTTTAGTTATTCGTCCGTCAGTGACGACGATGACCACTGTCTCATCTTCGTGGAGGAGGGTGTTGACCTTGACAGTGGGTGCAGAGGTGACTGGTCAGGCCGATCCTCGCACAAGCGTATGGAGTTTTTCGAGTAGAGCCATGCCCCCTTCTTTGTAAATCTCAGCTGGAATGGAGTATCGACCAGGTGTTTTGCCAGTTGACAGCAAATTAATTGTTTTTTTTATCTCATCCAATGAGGGAACGATGGCCAGTGTTGATGGGAGCCTGAGCAGTCGGTTGATGGCTTAGTCGTTGGTGGTACAAAGGCGGTTCAGAACGCCATGGAAATGTTCCGCCCACCTGTCCAGCATCTTTTCCTTCTCTGTGATGATTGTTAACCCGTCATCACTAAGGAGAGGGGATGAGCTTAATGGAGTTGGCCCGTAGATTTCCCCCCACTCCACAGTAAAAGTTCTTCCTGTCATGAATTTCAGCGTAGCGTTAGATTTCATCAGCTTTGGCATTCAGCCAGGAGTCTCGAATATCCCAAAGCTTTTGCTGTACTGTGCTGCGAGCGTTCCTCAGAGCGTCTTTTTTGCTGTGAAGATGGGATCATCTATGTGAGCCTTGTACATGTGAACGCCATGTATGTTCTCTAGAAGCTGCAAGATCTCGGCACTGTTCTCATCAATCCAGTCTTTGTGTTTTTTTGTGGAGGGCCCAAGACACTAGAAGACTGTATTTTACATTGTATTACGAAGTGTGCTCCATGCTGCTTCAACCTCGTGGTCATCCAGCAGGGCGGCTTTCAGGCGTTCTTCCAGGTTGTCACTAAAATACTGAGGTGGAAGGCAACTTGAGCTTGCCAACGTTGAGACGTTTTGAATCCTTAATCCCCTGAGGACGTATCCTGAATTTGAACCGGAAGTTGAGAGTTGAAGTTTAGCGACGATGAGACGGTGATCTGTCTAGCACTCCGCTTCGCACATAGCCTTGGTGAACAAACGAACTTTCTGCCTGTCTGTCTTCCTGACAATGACATAGTCAATGAGATGCTAGTGCTTTGAGTGAGGGTGGATCAATGACGTCCTTGTTACGGATGGGAAGGAAGGAAACGGTGTTAGTGATGAGAAAGCCATGTTCAGCGCAGGTCTGAAGAAGCAACAGGTCGTTACTGTTGCACTTGCCCACTCTGTGCTTCCCAATCACGCTTTTCCCCAGTGGTGGTGTCACGTCCAAATCTCGCACTAAAGTCACCAAGAATGACGAGCTTGTCAGCGTTGAGGACGGCGTTGGTGACATTGTGGAGGTTCTCATAGAACATGTTTTAGCCTCCTCTGGTTTAGTGAGGGAAGGAACATATGCGCTGACAATAGTGGCGAACTTTTCTTGAGTGAGGGGGTTTCATCGTCATCAGGCGGTCGTTCACTCCTTTGGGTACGCCGACTAGCTTGCCAGCAAGTGTCGTCTTTATAGAAAAGCCTACGCCAGCTTCTCGTCTCTCCTTGGCTCCTCCATCCTGGTTTCACTGAGAGCCGTGATGTCAATGCTATATTTGGCGAGTTTGCATGCAATCAGTGCTGCGTCTCTGGGGTCTGTCTGTCTCTGTCGAGAAGCGTTCGAACATTCCACGATCCAATGTACAGTGGGATGATCCTTGTTTTTTCTTGTTCTCTTTGTTATTTCGATCACATGTGTAGGAACCTCACCAGCAGCGGTAAACTGACTAGAGAAAGGTGGAGATGGCAATTTTTGGGATACCTTTTTGCCATGGACGTGAGCAGTGCGTTCCTAAAGAGGGCTCGTAAAGGTGGCTGCCGAACTCCAACGCTGCTCCGGTCGATGAAGAGCAATCCTATGGCATGTGCCGCTGTGTGCAGGTCTGCGACTAGCGACTTCTAGTGAACACGAACTTGTCACCTTCGTTCCTCGCCTGTCGCCAGAGGGCTTTGGGATGGATGATAGAGGGGATGGAAGATGAACAATGACTTGCGTGATGAGTTTGATTAAAGTGATGAAGGGTTGCGCGTCGCCAACCTCACAATGAAGACAAGTGCAGAGGATTACCAAGACGTGATATAAGTGCCCTGTCTTGCTCCAAGAATTTCACGGTGCTTGCTGTGTCCGTCTTCTTCTCATTGAACCATTACGGTTTCCTCCGCAGAGTCCGCCGATGCACAGTCTTTACATACGTAAGAGGTAGGCAAGCCCTCAATCAACGGGGGTTTGAGACCCATCAGAGCTTTGTGTAGAGAATGCTCTCCTAGAGAGATCTCCCTTAAGAGAGTACGGGTTCCTTCTACCCGGACTAGTAGACAGAAGGGGCGTCAGGCCATTGCAGGTCGTGAGACACTGCCCAAAAAGCACAAATATATTGAAACAAATAACTGTGTACATATGTTGCTTAATTTAAAAATATGTAACAAATTACACGTTTAACTTAAAAGAACATACAAGTGTCCATTATCACCATGGTTTAGCTTGAGATTAAATTAATAAAATATCTTACGTAAAGGCTCTACTTGAGACATGACATATTCACAATATCTATGTTAAGTAAAGAATATACGCACAGAGTAAATCAAGGGAATTTTTCTTCAATTTACTATGAAATCAAGTTATATATATATTTCCTACTGAAATAATGTTTTAAATTGCTAATACATGATAAAAATTCTTTAAGTAAATGACCGTGCAATATGTTTTTTATGTGAAATTGTCACAGTAGTAATTTCTGTCAACTGATTAAAATTTCAAAATCGCATATTCCACTTTTGTGATCAAGGGTAGAATTATATTCCTATATAATTTAGATGGCTCATTACAGAGCCAGTATTGAATGATAATTGAAAAGGATAATAGCATGGTCTGCATTCAAAAGAATTTTCAAGAAAATGTCATTCAAATTAAGATAGAAATTGCATATTGAAAAACCAACCTTCTTCTTTAAAAGACACAGCTGAGAGAACGAACAAGTTGGGATGGTGTATATAAACGGTTGATACATCATTAAAGCCACAATCAATTGAATGCTATCATACATTTTTTGAAGGTAGAGATGTAAGTCCTTCAAAAATTAACTATGAAAATTATTCACCCAAGATTGTACCGATATCGAACAATTCATGGCCTGGCTCATGGACTATGAGTGCCGAGTATAGGACTAAATTTGCAGCTCTCCACCGGCAAGTGGTGGCGACTCCATATGAGTGAAAAAATCTCGCGAGAAAAATTAAACAATCAAGTAATCAATCAATCAATCAATCAATCAATCAATCAATCAATCAATCAATCAATCAATCAATCAATCAATCAATCATGTACAATAAAATAAGTATAAAATATGCGATAAGTAATTTGAACAGAAATTTGAATTAATATTTTAAAATATGTTGAAATAGTACATGTACATTACACTAAAACCCGGCATCGTTCTTATTAAGACATGAGAGGGTATATTATTTTCTACTGCATTTTTCTAGGTTCTGGCTAATTCGTACCTTATGCGTATGCTTAGTATCCTGTGAATTGTTATTTTGACAGAGAAAGAAATCGTCAGCACTGGTGCATTTTTGAGACTGGCTTCGGCCAATTTTATATGAGGCATCCGGCATATTTAACTAATGATATATCACTCTGTGCATTTCGATATTTATTTTAGAATACACCTACACTTTTTCCTGCAGTACGTGTAATATTTCAGAATTAATTTATTTCATCAAATCTCAAAGTTGTCTGTCTCACGAAAATTTTCTTATTTACAAAAGTAATACTGTAAATCCCTTTTTATTCGCGAGAATTTCAATTGTTGGGTAACGCTAGGCAGTTTTCTCCCAAAAAAATCATTATCGCGTATATCAGTACTCCTTAAGAATATAAAGAGCAAATGCCGAAATTCGTGAAATTTTGTCGCTCTTTTATAGAGTTAATGACTGTGTTGAAAATTAAATGATCTACATTTACCCAATACAGTACATGAATTTCTACCAATCCAATTTCCCCGTGAAAAATTGAAATGCAAGATTAGCATCATCGAAACAGATTTCGTTAAAAAAAAGCTCCTTTACCGAACCACAAATGTTTTAATTATTGCCCCAAAACCATTGTGACATCATCAGGTGTGTGTGGAAAATAAATGCGATATAGTTGGTTTTCACATATTGGGGTCTGTTTAACCAAAATTTTAAATCGCAGTAGAAATCTAAACTCCTCTTCCATTAAATCCCGATAAAAATCTAAGTTAAATTATGCCATGTAAGCTTGAATTGTCATACGAGATGCATTATCGACGGACATATGTTTCATTTTTTTGCGCAGAACATCACTTTCACATTTACAAACTGCCGGATCCAGTTTTATTAATATTGGTACTAATGTCTATTTGCAGAGTATATATATACTAGCAAAAATCACATTTCATTGTCCAAAGTATAACCAAAACAGGAGGGAAGGTAAGTTTTCAGATTACTAACATTAAACCAATCGCCCTGAATGTACATGTACATGTACTTTACATGTATTTCAGAGTATGCAAAGTTTCAATCTAAAATATAGGCAGTAGTTCAGAATTGAAAAAGATAATTCAAGATTTACTGGCCTCCAAAAAAAAAAATTATCTCTCAGTCATGATATATGCATGACCAGTATTATATGGGTTTTACCATTAGGGCAATTAATGCAATACACGTGTTTTATTTCTTACCTTTTTTGCGTCTCCCGATTTCAGCCTTTTAAACATCTATGTTTATTATTTCTGGAACTTGTTTACCTTTCAACGGCTCCAAACAAAAATATATAATATACGAGGGGTTATCAAAAAGTTCGTGGACTGAGGCTATAAAATTAGTACTCTATAGTCTGAGCTTACGAAATTTTCAAAGAACATAAAACAACAAAAAATAAGCAAATATTGAAAATTTTAGCTTGATACGTTTATTATTTCCCAAATTATTATGAAATACAAACGACATTATAGCATCACCCGGCGCCGTCGCCGTTTAGTTGTATGACGTCCGACAACGTCATTGTTTTTCAATGTCTGTTTTTTGCACCTCATTCACTTATTTTGATGAGATTCCCTGGAGCTGAGGAAGGACTTCAATCCGTCTTGTTTATAATGACTATACAATGTCATGAACAGCGGCTTTCAATGCATATGATATTCCAAATGGATTAAGACAATGGAAGAGATTCTCACTTGATTCTGCCAGCATATTTTGCTTTTTGGAGTTCAAAATCTACAACACATGATCAACGTCATTTTTTGACGTGATTGATTTTTCACACCTTGACTTCAAATCGAAATGAACTGTGCATTCATTTTCTCTCTGAATCTATTTTAGCATTAAAAACAAGTTATATTGATGCATATCATTTCTCCGTAGCCAGTTTAAACATTTTTCTAGGTGTGAACCAGTTTTTCTAGGGGCAAAACTTTATAGAATGTTGAAAAAGGAAACCCCTACCCCCTTTTGACGTCATTTTCAAGGCAATATTTGTTTGGATACTCCATATAAAATTTACGATAAAATTTCATAGAACTTCCAGAATGAGGTAAAATTTACTATTTTATGGAACAATAGTGTCCCAACACATACCCGAATTAACGGGATATTTGGATGTCCAATGTTCAATCAATAATAGTTTTTCTTAGCTACAATTAGGTCGAAAAAAACGTAGTTTTGAGGTTGCGCCGCATGGACATACCATTGTTTACAAAAACATTACTAATTTATTAAAAAATAAAATTTGTGATCTGTGATTTATTCTATAGATAGAAAAGATGATGATAACTAGATGTGTTAAAATTCATTCATGTACCTAAAGCGGTTTTAATTTTATGGCGCTAGTACACGAACTTTTTGATAACCCCTCGTATATATATATATTATTTTGGAGTGTATGAGCTTTATAAATTCATATGCCATGCTGGTGCATGTTCGTGTGATGCTATAATAACACCCCAGAGTTTTATTACTTTAATTGTTTCTTTATAAGTGTATGGTCTTCTATGTGGACGATATACACAATATTTGAAATTTTTATTTTTTTATTTACGACTTCTCGGCATGTCTAAATACTTTGGCATTTTTATTTTCGCACGGCCCCAAACATATGGACGTCAGAACGTGATTTTTTCTTATCTTCACAAGGCCATTTAGGGCTGTTGGAACAGTGGCAACATGATGGAATATTTAAATACTAGCATTGAAATGTGTTAAAATACCAAATACCAATCTTAAAACGAGACGCATATAAGGCAAGCAATAAAATCAATAGCGAGCGATAAAAAAATTTGTGTTAGTGGAAGATTTCACTTGAATTTGCAACTTTCGCAATCGTTAATATTTGTTGGTATTTTTAATGTTCGAGGGATGATAAAATGTTCAGGAACTAATGGAATTACTTTTATAAAAGAAATGAAATTAGGTTCCAGTGGTTTTGTTATTTTTAAAGAAGTCTCAGTGAAAGAATGTTGGGAAATACGTATATGCGGCATTAGTGAAGTAATAAGTCATGAAAAATCGCCATATTACAGAAAAATAGTTGAATATCTTAACAGTATGATATTAATTAAATCCCTAAAATATGATTTAATTCAGATTTTAAGCATATCAGATATGATAGAGAGAACACGCCCATCATTGATTCATGTGGAAAAAGGTATCCTTATCCATCCACCTAATGTTTGAGGTATAGCCATTTGTGACAAATAGACTATTCTTGTTATGAAAAAAAACACTTGCATGTTAAGAAATATAAGACTCGAAAAGATCTTTTAGCTGCTGTGAACAGAATGTTACGGAGCCTTTCAGACGGCTGCCTGGACCAAGTGTTTAGAGCATGGGCAGAGGGAACTACTTTAAAAAAAACAACTCTGAAACTTTATTTTCTTTCTTTTTGGAAGTAATTCAGAAAGTTCGCGAACTTTCTGATCACCCCTTGTATTGTAATCGTTTTTATGCTTTGAATTTCAGCAAAGAAGTCAGTTACTAGACGAGGATGATTTTTATTACCTTGGTATTTGTTTCTGCTGTTTTTGTTTGTGAAGGTATGCTGCTCAGAATTTAGAATAATTGTAAGCTTATATTTATATATACTGTTAAATGTTTATCAGCTGCTCACGGAAGTATCCAATATAATGCCTTTAGTGTATTGTCGTTTGGTGTCATTTCAAACATTGCACGAAGAAAAAATCCAGAAATGTATCACATTAAGGAAATCCGATCCTTAGGTTCGTAAAATTGGCATCGAATTATTGAAATTGCTAACAGAAATGTCTCGGAGATCTTAAAGCAAGGTATATATACCCACTGTAATTCTTAAAACTTCATGATTAAAGCTAGTCATATTATATTTGGAAAAATTAGTAAATCTCATACATATCCACATTTAAAATAAATTCAATTAAAGCATTTTCTATGCATTTTTAAATTGGATATTGTTATACAAAAACATTTAAGGATGTAACGGGCTCTTACAATGAATATGATTTTTTTCCCCTTTACTCTGTCTGAGTTAATGATTGCAATGATTAATGTGACCACTTTGTCTGAAGGTATATCACACAGTACTTAATTTTTCTCTTATCAGTGGACGGGGACTGGGGAGGGTACTATATGCACCGTGTTTCTGCCCTATAGGTTCCTATGGATAGAAAACATGGTTTGTTTCAATTATCTTCAGATTTACTACACCCAGAGAATAAATAACAATGTTTTCCTAAGATACTTGCCACCCACAGGTGCTGCCAACTACTAGTAATACTTCTATTCTGCTCTTACTCTTAACATCTTTATTCTATTACATCTGCTAGTTTCCGATTAAGCCGTCAACTTCTTCAGCTAACTTCTGAATGCCTGACTTTCCAAAGCTTCGCTTTATAACCCTTGGAATAATCCATACAAAGCGATGTAAACTCATTCTACTATTGAGGTCTTAATTCATTGCCTTTTACACGAATGCATTTTAACCATTAAAAGGATGAAACTAAAAATAAATATAAATATGGGAGTTACAGTTATTACACTTAAATTCCGTGACCAGCTGATGATCTCCAAGAGATTTAATCAAAATATCTACAAATCGATGGTACTTACAAGGTGAATGAATATTTGAAAAAAATAGTAAGAATGTGTCAAACATCTATTGATATATACATACATTTCATATTTGATTATAGTTGAGGAAATAAACACGTGCTAAGTTTAAGCGAGTTGATGCAGATGACGAGAAAAGAGTTGCAAGCCTCTGGCAAAGCAATTTGAAAAAAAAAATACACTCTTTGATATTTTTTTCAAAGCTGCGTTTAAATTGGACAAAATGAAGGCACTTCGAAAAAAAATTAAATTGCGTTAAAAATGGGACACAATAGACAATAGATTTTTTCCAAGTGCGTTAAGAGTGAATATTTAACTGTGTTAAGAGTGAATATTTTTTGAAACGATGTTTTAATTCTCTTAAAAACTCTTATACATCTATTGAACATACATGTATTACTGACTGATTGCCCGCTTGGCGTAATGGTAGACTGATGCTCTAGAGTATAGGAATAAGGAGTTAATCCTTACGTTGCGGGTTCGAATCCCGCTGTGGACGTGGAGACCGGTCTTTCGGATGAGACCGTTTCGACAGAGGTCCCGTGTCGCAGTAGATATTGGCAGGGAAAATATCCTTCACACCTCAAGTGCCCCAAGTCCAAGTAAAGGTCGAGAAGGACGTTATACAACAAACAATATTACAGGCTGGATAATATAATGTTCTATTAATACAACCAATCCTCAATTATTTCTAAAGGACCATTTACCTTTCAAAATTACAGTTTTTCAAGAAACTGTGGGGAAAGACAGCCCTAATAAATCTTCAATACGTTTTTTCACACGTCTTGAAGTGAGGTCATCCCAGAAAAAAATGCCTAAATAGGTTCAAATAAATATTTATCATACCCAAATGTTGCAAAAAATTCAACAAGTCGTGCGATTATTTTTTTTGGTTAAGTTTGTTTATATGGTTTATATTAACGTACTTTCTATGTTTTTTTTCAACTTTGTAAACTCTGTCCCAAATATGCCGCGCTTTTAATTGTATTTAAAGGGCGTAGGCGTAAAGCTTTCCCTCCTTTTCATGTGTTAATCGTAGAAAACGATGTATTAAAAACAGTTCATAGTGTTAAAGGAATTAAAATAACGACACCAAATTAGAATGCAAAAAAAGGACATAAACTTATCTACCCATATTTAAAAAAAGAAAAGATAAAGGAGGATTGATTAGCTAGCATTTTTAGTGGTTTATAAGAAAAGAAAGATCATTTTGAAAAAAAATATGAATTTTAGTTTTTTTCCCGGTGTATTTGGTTTTATTAGCACATTTAGAAGGTGAACACAATATCCATTATTTATTTGTTTCAACTGTATAATGACATTCAGTCATGTAGACATTCATACCCCAGATGCATTTTATATTAGTTTGGGCAGCAAACATTTTCTTTGTTTCGCATCCCAAAATTGTTTTCTTCAGCTTTGTACAAAAAGCCAATTCTTTAAAAATCTAAATCATTTTTTATCAGCATGCCCGACAGGGTATCATGGCTGGAACTGTGACCTGAGGTGTAGTCCCAACTGTGGCGGAGACGGCTCTTGCTACAAATTAACTGCAGTTTGTCGTCAAGGATGTGAGAACGGGTACTCAGGTTTGACATGTGAAGATACTTGTCCCCCTTACTGTGGAGGAGACGGAAGTTGTGGTCAATTTACCAGGAGATGTCTCCAAGGATGCAAGGATGGACAATGGCGATTGGCATGTGCTTGGAAAAAATAATAAAAAAAGGAGATCAACTTTAAAAATACAATTTTTCTTAAATTGCATACTGCGAAAATCATTGAACATCGATTTTAAGGGTCCTGTAAATGATTTATAAGAACTCTCGGGAGAGATGTACTAGTATACAAAAGCCAATATAGGACTTCTAAAAATATTTTGAATTCGAAATAACGCATTCTCGAAATTTTTTTTTACAAGGAATTAAATTTTTTATAACATTTTTATTAAATTTGTTATAACGAACTTAATCTGGAACTCAAAAAATATGTTTTAACAGATTTAAATCGTAGTTACGACTTCTAAAAAGGTGGGAATTTAATTCTTTGTAACAAATTCGACAAATATCATATAAACTAACAAAAATTTCATAATAGTTCCTAAGTGGGCTTACGTGTGTACATGTAACAATCAAATGCCCATGTGTACAGGTAATTACGGAAGCCCATTTAAGATCTACGGAAAAAAATTTGAATTCGATTTAACGAATTGTTGAATTTATGATAACGAATTTGACTCATTATAACAATATCTTTGAATTCGTTCTAAAAATTTAATCTGTTATAACAACTTGAATTCTTTATGACGACTTCAAAAATGCCCATACGAAAAGTATTCGTTTTAACAGATTCTAAAAATTCGAAGTAACAAACTCAATTCGTGTTAACAAATTCTGATTATGGAAAATCTAATTCATTGTAACAAATTCAAGAATTAGTTATATCGAATTCACTTTTAATTGGATTAAAATGGGCTTCCGTATATTATCATAACTGCCTTTATATATCGCTGAGTCCTGAGAACACGCAACCTTTAGGTGTAGGTTAAGTCTGAAGATAGTTTTATATATAGCTTAATTTTATTTTTTCGGTGATTGGAAATTGCTTTTCTGGCACATAAAAAAGTGATTTCATAATTTAAGCAATCTCTCGAAATGTCTTGATCAAAGTGTGATTAATGCGGATATTAGATTATTGTTGTGCATGTTTATGAATATTCATAAATATGATTATTTGAATATATCTGGATAAGAATTTCAAACTTATATTTACTAATTCTCGATTGTGAAGTGAGATTACACACCACTGCAATGAAAAGACAATAAATTTTACCAGAGTTGTTCCCTTGTCATAAATGTTAAAGTTGAAATAGACAAACAGTGATCGATCTCTAAAAATCTAAAAACATTACAAACATTTTTAAATGGCATAAAGCATTGGCCCCTGGACATTTCAGAGTTGGGATCAGACAGAGTAAGCATTTTTAAGAATAATTTTTAGATATTAATTTTCTGTTCTCCTTCTCATACTTCTTCAATTCTTCCTGTGTTTTCTTGCCCGCCTTGTGCAGTTGTACATGAAAATACGTTTGATTTAGGGTCTTTAAGGGAGGTAAGAATATCTTGTTTCAAAATAGTAACCACCCAATGATGCAAATGATATTGATTCCACTGTAGACTTAGATTTTAGCAATTCTTCTTATTCCTCCTCCTTTATTGACAAAAACTTTTTAGGCTGCTTAATCCAATCTTTGATAAATTGCAAGGCTTTGTACTGATAAAATTCTATTATTTTAGCGATAGATTTGACTTTTTCTTCAATCTGGTGTTTTCTTTCTACAGTCTTTTAAGATGGGCATCCATATTCCAAGCTGATATTTCCATCTTACTAAATCTAATTTTCAGGACATCATTTTCGGTAATTATTTTTTTCCCGTTTCCTCATATATTGCCATCATTTCTACAAATTTTATCTTTATAGTACTCTCCTCTTTTTATTTGAAATAGAAATTGTGGTATAAATTTATACTTAAAATCGTGATGCTGTAAGCATGTCATCTGTTTTTTTTTAGATTTTGTACTTAAGGTTGCGCTGAATGAAATATATAAGCATTCAAACATCAGTTTTTTTAAATATAGTTTTTCATCACATTCAATACTGAAGATCAATTGATAAAAAAGGATTCATTATTCATTTCGGTTTATGTACATTCTTTATTTTGAATGCTATCCTTATTGTGAAAAAGATTTCTTTCCAAATCTTAAATACACTATATGTGAGGCGCCACGACAAAACCAGGCTTGTTGAGTTTTACGTCATAATCGAGAAAATACCGCTGAAAAACACACTTGAAAAACGCACAACGTTTTTACTAAACCACATTGTTTACAAAAATAAAACTTATAAACTAGGCCTATAACTTCTATCCAGAATATTGTTTTTAAAAGACTTGCTTTATTTAAAAAGAATTTTTCAGCAACTGTTGATATTTTTTTCGTAGATTTTTTCATACCGATTCGTCATTTGCCAAGATATTTTGTTAGAGTTATCGATCGTAGTAAAAGCGAAAGTACGTAACCAGTATAAACAACATGCGGGAAATTTCGCAGACGACAATTTATTGATTCACTGATGTTTTAGGAAGTTTGTTTTTAAAATGAGCCAGTCAAGCACGGTTAGTGAAGTGCCTGATGAAATTATTTTTCATCAAGATGAACCTTTTATTAATGAAATAACAACTTTAAACGATTTATATTTTGGAAATCAATCAGAGTTTGTTCCCTTATCATCGTCCGAAGATGAGGAAGAGGAAAGATCTACAAACTGTACCGGTGATATTTCAGATTCAGACACTGAATAAGAACTCAGATCGGTAGACATTGATGACGAAAATTGTGTTGAAGAATTCAAAACAAAAACATGTGGCTGCAGTAAGTTGTACGGTGTTCCATGTAGTACGAAAGTAGAATTTAGTCACATGCTCGAATACAGACAACAGTGTCAAGAAATGTCAAATGAGGAACTTGATTTAACTGTTAAAGTTCAATTGGCAGCACACAGAAAGTCTAGTACATATTGGCCCCAGTCTATGAGCAAAAAGCAAAAAACAAAGGACCGAGAAAGAGTAGCACAGAAGTACTATTTTGCAGGACAGCAGGTCTGTCGGGATACTTTTCTGTTTTGTCACAGTATTGGGAAATTTAAGCTAAATAACATAGCTTCTTCCCTTGATAAAGATGGTCTCAAACCAAGGATTCATGGGAACAGGGGTAAAATGCCTAATCATGCACTCGGTGTAACTGATGTAAAACGTGTTTGTCAGTTCTTAGAGGAATACACGATGAAGAATGGACTCCCCCTGCCAGGCAGACAACCAAACTACTCGACTCAAGGCAACAAAGTCCTTCTGTTGCTTCCTTCTGATAAGACAAAATCTGATGTTTCGGAACTTTATAATCAAGCAGCAGTAATGCAGAATTACAGGTTTGTTTATTGTTTGCATAATTTTGTTTAATGAAGTCATAAATCAAATATTTTCAGGCCTGTTTTAATTTTCTCATAATATTAAATATGCTTTAGAAAGTAATGTATTTTACATGCCACTGATGTTGTGATATTAAGGTAAATATTTATAAACTTTTAGCATTTTTAAAAATGTGATAGTCTTTTTAACTATCTTGAATAAATTAACTTTTTAGGAAAGTCAGTTTATCAGAATTTAAGAAAATCTGGTTGGAACAAATGCCACACATTCTTATCATGAAACCAGCTACTGATCTGTGTCCTAAGTGCCAAAGATATGTTCACAACATCAGCAATGCAGGGAACTTGTCGGAAGATGAAAAGAAGACCATGCTGGAAGAGTATACCTGTCACCTGGACAGAGCCAAGGAACAGAGGGAGTATTACAGAGAAAGGTGTCTGCAGTCAAAAGATTTGTATCATACACACAACTTGGATCAAGCTGAAAGAGGTGTGCACAGTAAATTTTATTTTCATTTTCTAAGTGGTGTTTACTTTAATAGTCTAACACATCAAATTAATAGGAGGTTATTGATTCATGCATGCTGTCTATTATCACTCTCATTCTGATTAAATTAACACACAATATATGAAAACTAATAATTTCAGTTTATATGCATATTGTTTTATTTTGTGAAGGGCAAGTGTGCACACATGACGTAACCCAGACATACAGCTTTGATTTTGCTCAACAAGTCCACTATCCTCACCATGCACAGGAAGTAGGGCCACTATTTTTCAAGACCCCTAGAAAGTGCCAAGCCTTTGGTGTTTGTGCAGAAGGAGCAGGTACATGTAAACAATAATTAGACAGATAATACTTGCATGTAAACAACAATAAAACAGATAATACTTGCATGTAAACAACAATAAGACTGATAATACTTTGCATGTAAATGTGGCGGTCAACCGGGTTCAATCACCGGTGGTCAGATAGCTCAGTTGGTAGAGCAACTGACTGGAGTTTCAGGGGGCCTGTGTTCGAATCCAGGTCTGGTCCGCTGCATTTTCTCCTCTCCCATTACATAAACAATAATTATAGACTGTTAATAACTTGCATAAGATTTATTTCATTTACAGACCATGGGAAGACAAAAGATGTTTGTAAAAAAAATGGAATAACAATGTAAAGGCTGCATGTAAAACAATTTTTATTTTTGCAATAGGTGTGCAAAGATTTTATCTGGTTGATGAAGCTGAGGAGGTGGGCAAAGGAGCTAACACAGTTGTCAGTCTTCTGCATCATTATTTTGAGCATTGGGGATGTGGAGAAAAGGATGTTGTTTTGCAGATGGATAACTGCGCTGGCCAAAACAAAAACAACACAATGATAAGGTAACTATTTTAAATAGTATTCCATTTATTTATAACTAATCCTTGTATTTTTCTTTTATTAACCTCCATGATCAATAAATAGATTGTTTTTGTTAGGGTTTGCTATTATATAACTTCAACAGAGGGAAACAGTCAAATTGTTGTCCCAAGTTAGTGGAGATAATCTTATAAACTCTTGCCAAAGGTCAAAGGCAACAGTTTTCCAGGTCTTCCCCACTATATACTAGTAAATGTATATAGGGTCATCAGTATGGGATTCTCTTTGTAGCAATGAAATAGTTCAAATACTAGCAAATATTTTATAACCTAGTTTGTTTAATATTTTCTCAAAGTGATAATTGCACTGTGAACAATCAGATTTTAATTTTCCATGTAAATTTAAAGCAAAATTTTAATTGATAAAATGATTAAAATTAAATTCTATTACTTTATAATGTAAAATCAGAAATATTTATAAATGGGTGCCATGTCTTAATGGTTTACTTAGTACATTTAAAAAATATAAATTGATTTGCTTGGTGCGACAGGTGAGGTTTAAGAAACCTTAAACTTATTTATATTTATATTCTTATGTCTTGTTCTAGATATGGCATGTGGAGAGTTTTGACAAGCCGACACCGCAGTGTTGAATTCTCACTAATGGAGGCTGGGCACACCAAATTTAGTCCAGATTGGCATTTCGGCCTCTGGAAGATGAAGTGGAGACACTCAACTTTAGAAACTCTAGAAGAAGTAGCGGCATCAGTGAGGCAATCTTCCAGAAATGGACACAATATCCCCCAGCTGATCAGTGATGTTGACAGGCCTGTTACATTCTATAACTGGTCTTGTTTCTTTGATTCCTTCTTCAAGAAACTACCTTCCATCTCAAAATTTCACCATTTTAAGATTTCTGCAGACAATCCAGGTGTTGTCTCTGTGAAGTCATATTATAACTCAGAAGAAAAATCTGTCAACATTTTGAAAAGAGGCCAGCAAGTATTTGACACTGAAACTTTGCCGTCAGTCATTGAACCAAAGGGCCTTGATGCTGCAAGACAGTGGTACCTATATGATGAGATACGACCATTCTGCAGGGATACATCTGACAGTCTGGAGTCATGCCCTAAACCTCTGTGTCCAAAACCTCGCATCAAAGTGGATCCAGAAAAAAGAAAAAGTCCAAAGAAGCTTGCTGTGCCAGAGAGTTAAGATACTACATCAATGGAGATAGACATGTATTGAACCAGCTAGCTTCATGCAACCTTCCATGAAAATGATTATTTATTCAAATGTTAATTCTTTTGTGTAATTGATTAATTGTATGCTTGTTTTTTTTGTTTCTTTAAAAGTTAAAAAGTGACTAATTTTTTTTTTACCTGTTATGTGCTGTATAATTAAATTTTAAGTATTTGGTCTTGAACTTTTTGCACTAGAAATTTAACCTTTCTGCACTAGAATTTGATATGCATATAATAAAAATTTTACCACATACTATATGAATTCAAATGTGTAGACATCAGTGTAAGATATTGCTTGATAATGTAATTTATGTCTTCTTATTGTTTACTCTCTTATAAAGCTAGCATTACTTCCATTATATCTAAATTTTGAGATTTTGTGAATGAGATGTATCATTTTTGCAGCGTCATAACTGTAGAATTAAAAGGAGAATCACTCTAATATTTTGGATTTTTACTTACTCATACTGTAGCTAGCTGAAAATGCAAAAATCTCAATTTCTTGAAAAAACTCAATAAACCTGGTTTTCTGGTGGCTTATCACATATAATGTGTATGACACAAATGAAGACAACGAATAGCGTTCATAAAAAAAACTACAAACGATACAACTCTGTGAATATGGGATAAAAACGGATCCCCGAAAAGAAGAAGAGTCGTTATGGTTTATAATCGGCCCTGTGATTGAATCTGATGAGGGATTTTTCAAAAGGTGTCTACAATGCAAATTTTCCAAAACAGTTTAAATTTCTCCGATACCACTTTTAGTTACTCGTCAGGAGCCTCTTAAAAATGACATGATTTTCCGCAAAAGTCGTGTTTGACGGTATGATATGACGTCGCGTATAAACATAACGACCTCGCGCAAGATATTGGTGTTTCTTCATACATAGCATTAGAACATCCATTTGTGTTGTTGAACATAGATGGTTTTGCTAGAAGATATCAAGTATTATACCGGTATATCAATGGCAAGGAAAATATATGAATAATGACAATATCATACTTAAATTATATTATAGACGTTTTAATTCGTAATGATATAGCTAGATATATGGCGATGTCGTCATTATTATGATGTCCCAGCGTTACATAAAATGTCCATGCCCTTTATTAAAAAGTTGTTAAAATAAAAATTCTTTTGCCTGTGAAGAGTTTATTTTTTTGAATTACTGAGTATATAAATATATTTATGAATAAAATTCTGTATAAAATTAATAAACACAAAAGATATTCTTAATATACATATGCAGTATTGATTAATACACAGAGATTTGTAAACAATACAAAAAACAATACCAGTAAAGCAAAATATCACTATCGGAATATCTACTATGTTCTCATTGTCGTAAAGTTAGACCGGATAAGTTGCTATATACATGCAGTTTAGATGTTCAAATTTTATTGTAAAAATTTTTGAACAATTTAGAGTCTCCGGAATCATTATTATTCATTGATGTCGCTGTTGGAGTCGTTTACAACTTCTTGAGATCTCGATGCATCGCATACAGAGTTTACCCAGTTCTGTACCCCTGTACTAAGAACATCCTCGTGTCGCAAAAATGCAAAAAAAAAAAATCCAACCACACACGTGACATGAGCACACATACCAATTACCCTGCTGCCGTTGGTGAGATGAATAAAACTAATAGCCATTCGGGTGTCAAAATATTCCCGGGATAATTCAGCACACGCCCCCCCCACCCCGGGGGCCCTGTTGCAACCGCTAATTACCGTATAAGCAGAAATTTTAGCGATGATTTAATTTTGGAATTATAAGCGAGGGTGCTGTGATCGCTAAAATTACATCTCGTTAAAAATAAAATACCGGTGTTTAAGGACGAATCAAATCGCTAAAGCCTTTCGCTAAAACTTATACGGTATATAACGCCGCTGAATAATACAAATATCATTTAGCACTACTATGAAACGCTTTATATCTCAAATCATTGCATTAATAGTGAACATGCTAATCCGCTTAATGGCATAATTCTTTCATTAATCGGTGATTTACCATTAGCGATTGCTACAGCCCTTTTCCGTCTCAAAGCACCCCTCTTATATATCAAACTTATAAATCTTTGAACTATATCTATATCACTCATTCCATCTTTTATCTTTTTTTACTTTTCAAAATTATTGAGGTAAGTTGATTTTTTTCCTCTGGCCGCCTCCCCCCCCCCTTTCAAACACGATGCTACATGTACGTAAAAATGTTTATACTTTAGTTACAAAGCCTTATATTTACAGTATGTAGATTATTTATGTTGTGATCCCCAACTGCTGTATCATCATTAATCCTTTGTTAGTTACTACTATCAATTTAGAATTTCTTCTTGTATGTTTTTGTCATTACTTGTATGCCCTGATGGGCCCCAAATTGGTATCAATAAATCTTATCTTATCTGTACGTCCCTGACTGAATTGAACATATTAATTTTATAGTCAAACAGATTTATTTGGCATTTGAATACTTATAAAATTGCGTGTACTACATGTAATATCAATAGCTAAAACCGAATAAATGTATTGTTTTTCATGCTTCTATTTATTAGTAATTTTAATGGAACATATACATGTTTAACGAATTAATCTAAATGTGCATGTAACGGTAATTCTATGTGAAAGGTATCTTGGTTTTTTTTTCAATGATACGTATTCAGCTAGACCTATATGTTACGTGAGTGCAGACCGTGTCAAAAAAAGATTTTACTTAAATAAGACGTTAACTAATATTAATACTTTCATGTCTGTTTCCACATTTCTTGTATTTCGTGTATCGGAAGAAATTCGTGTGAAAGATGTGTGCAATAATATTAAATAATTCCTATTTTTGGCCTTACGATGATCAATTGTACTCAAATGATTCCTTTATAAAGGTGTATATATATGTGCGTGTGTGTGAATATTCCAAAAATTATTATATGTACATGTATATGAAAAACTATAATATTCTTTTTTGATACGCGGAATATAAAGGCCTATATACCTGACTAGTGACAACTATATACATTTATAACAGAGTAGAATGCACAGATGTGAATATACCACAGTCTTACAACATGTTCAAATCTCTTTTTTCTTCTCCAGGAATAAAATCACAGATCAAGTATCATTTCTCGGCACATCTCTCTCTCTCTCTCTCTCTCTCGACAAATCGACTGAAAAACACCACAGGCAGTTTAAACATATTTTTTTTCTCTGTTTACACCCATCAATCCAGCACAGGTACCAGCAATAAGTTGCAAATCTCAGGGTATATTATGACGTCATTTTATTTATGTATATTTGACGTCATGAACACGCCGTTTTAATTTTAAAATTCAACGTAATATTTAAAAGGTATTCATTGGCACTACCGCATTTTTTTTATTTTTCGTTTTTTGGTGTTGATTGTAAAAAAAATCAAAGAAAAACATAAATACCTCATTATCAGAGTGAGTATTTTGGATTAAAAAAAAAAACAGAATTTTCATAATGATATTTAAATGTAGTTAACGACTTGACATGTAAAGATAAAACAATTAATTTACCTACGTAAACTTTAAAACATATACACATTTACTTTTATGAACAAGTAGATGTACTAAATACAATTTATCTTAAAGAAAAAGGTCATTAGATATTTTAGAAATAAGCATGATGCAGAAAAACGTCATTAATGTCATGATTTATCTTTATCTGCAAAACACAAATTATTAAAGTTCGTCATGTCCGCAGCTTTGTAAGGTCAAAAATAAACGTTAAAATTAATGATTATGATGTAATTTTGCATTTGTGAAAGTTTGGAATACATACTCGAATGCGGACACATTAAAAATGCGTTGATATACACTAAATATGCAAAAATTGTGGATTTCCGGAATACTTTCCCGGTTTTGACTTTCACTGTTACCAATCGCGCGCGCTTTCTGCCAAACTAATACCAAATTTTTAAAGTTAGTGCCCTTGACATATATTATAGACCATAAATTAAAGAATTACTTAACTTTATTTTTTCATATTTCTACAGGGCCGATTATGATAAATAACGACTTTTATTCTTTCAGACATGAGATCAGGTGTCTAGAAGGGGTAAGCATTCCTGTTGACCAGTCACAGCCGTGGATAGACCGCTGTATTGATCAGAAAGATAAAACAATCTGTAGTCAAAATCAGTGTAAAAACAAAGCCTGTCAATCGCGATAGGTATGAAATAATCAGCAAATATTTGATCAAGTAATAGGTTATACCTATGATGTATTTTCTTATGAGACCATAGAATATACACAATGCTGATAAAAGCATTTTTTATAAAAACAATTAACAACTACAGTCATAGTTATATTCATATATTTACATTTGCTAATGATTCCCCTTTTTACATTTACAAAGCATATTACATAAATGGAACAGAGAGACATATTTGGTCTTGAAGTCTTATCAGTTACATGCACACAATCAGTTGAAGTTCGTCCTAACATACATCTAATGCGATCATTTTATCGGTCGTTAAAAATGAAGAACGAACAGTCGATGCAATTGGTGAAGAATCTATAGTAAATGTACGGTAAATTTTTGATGCTGGTCCTTAACACCAGAAATGAAAATAAAAATCTTATCAAATTGCTAATAAGCTAATATTATTGCATATATAATTAAAAGAACCTATGATCACATCGTAGAATATGCTGCAAGCTGTAGTCAGAGGGCATGATACCATTTACTTTTCCATGAATATTTTTTTAAATCGTTCATGAAATATGTTAAATGAAAGTAGTATTTCTTTGAAAAACAACTATCAAACATTTAAGGTATCTTTTATTTGAATTCATTTTTCTTCAGACAACTGCTACAGTAGTTGTGTTGTTTCAAAACAGTAACCATCCACTAAAGGTCGATTTCCAAGCTGTAGCACTATAAAGACTCCCAGAATTACTATTAGTTGGATGTGTCCGAACCAGTACAATATCTCCCTTATTTATCTCAGCCACGACGATTCCCGTGTTTGTCTGTGTGCCTGTCAATCCTTGACTAGAAGTTAACGTGCTACCAATTGGATGGGAATTTACAGCAATTTCAGAGTATATGTATCCACCGTTTGCATTACAGTAAAGAATCCACGCAAAAACGTAGACACCGTGTACGGGTGCTGTAAAGACACCACTGTGCGGGTTATAATGGCCTCAAATGTTTGTTAGGATGCCGTCAAACAGGATTGTCTGATGCTCTGTTATATGCGTTTCGTAGGATTTCAGATAAACAGAAAACGCAACGCCATTAGGTTGGGGGGTTGTAGGTATTCCTATTAAATACATTAATGTTAATATTATTGAGTTTATTGGAAAACACATTTAAAATCTATTTATGACATCTAAACTATATCACAAAGGAATAGCAGAAGAAGTTATAAATATTCGTATGATCTAGTACATACAATGTAAAACATTTTAAAACAAGCTAATTCAGAGAATTCGTGTCCCCCGTTTAGGGAAAAAGTCGGATCCCCTCGACTGAATTTCTAGAATTATTAAATGTATACATGTATACTGAAGCAAATAAAATACATGTATGTCAATATGCACATAAAGAATTGATTACTTATTCTTTATTATGTGTATAGAAGATTCTTTTTATATGGAATATTTATCACACTGGTGGTTTTATGAGTTTGTACAAGCCAGACCTCATGAATTTTTCATTTCACATGCTGAATACTATCATTTAGTAAAAAAAAAAAGTATTTCGAAAAAAAAAAGAGTATGGATCGTCTGGGAGTCGAACCCGAGACCTTTCACATGTGAAGCGAGACTGCCGTAAATTATATTCAAAGATGAAGTCAAAAACATGTTTTAATATATTCACGTTCGATATTGTCAAAATTTTATACAATGCATGGTGTCTAATTTAACCTTAATTAAACAACTCTAACGTAATAAGAATATAAAGTCCCTGTTTTATACGTAATAACTCTCCTTCATGTCCCTGTGATAAAAATAGCGACAAGTAATACAATAAATACTAATAAACAAACGAGGCGGGACACTTTGAGAGGAGTGAGAGAGGTCCTAGGGACTTTTGGTATAAAATTACATTGCAAAAGCTCAAAATCCTCTTGAAATCTCGCCCGAAAACGATAGTGTTACACACATACAGAATGTACACATTTATGACCCTGAAGTTTGACCTTTTGACCTCAAAATCAATAGGGTTCTTCCTTATGCCACAGGGAGTTGTTATGTAAAATTTCATTGCAAAAGTTCAAAGGTTTCTTGAGATATCGCGCGGAAACGAAAGTGTTATAACAGAGAGAATTTGCGAATTTATGACCTTGACCTTTGATCTTTTGACCTCAAATCGTTAGGAGTCTTCTTTAGTCCATAGGGAGTTGCTATGCAAAATTTCGTTGCAAAAGCTCAAAGGGTTCTCGAGATATCATGTGGAAACGAACGCGTTACAGACAGACAGAAAGACGGACGGACGGATGGACAGACCCAAATTAATATCCCCCACTTTTCAAGCGGGGGACAATAATAGAATCATTCATTACTACGATTGTGGGATAGTGAAATTCCAGCGAGGGGACAAGTCGAGGCTTTGCCGAGTCCTTTACCGTGAATCTTGGCCCCGAGGTGGAATTTCACTATTCCCACACGAGTATGTAATGAATGATTATTTTTCTCGCATTATTTTATCCAAAATAACAGCCTGTCAATGACGTCGCCATAGGGCTAAAAATATATTGTTTTAATTTTCCATCTAATTAAAAATCTAGATACACCATCGGAGAGAGCGTACCTGAAAATGGTTTACACATAGTGTAAACTAATAAAATGAATTTCAGTCCATGTAAATTAATTAAATAGATTAAAGCTGGGAAAAAAAACTTATCTATCCGAAAGCGTAAACATTCACTCTAGAAGAATTCTTCCGCGATCTAAATATAGTGCCATTTAAAAAGTGAAAATACGACAATATTTTGAATGAAAATAAATTTATTTTAATAAGTTAAATGACAACATTTTAATTATATGTGATATTTTTTTTACATTATTACAATTTCTTTATTACAAGACGGAATGTTTAAATTATCGTTCGCGGCGTAGTAATACATAGCGTAAGACAGAAAAATTTCGCCCGGACAAGTCAATCTAACACTGATGATTATGCGAGAAATTTTCATACGCCAGTCAGCTATGTTAAGGACCGATATGGAAAATGTGACCTTTGCGCCGTGTAAATATGTATTACTTCTTTTAAAAAATTGTAATAAAGCAACTGAATACTGGTAGAAAATGTAATATAGCTATCAATAATGGATAGTACTGGGTCGTAGTTATTAGCAGTTTTATCGCACGTATAAGCTGTTTGTCACGTGACTTGTATAAAAATAGAATTGTTAAGCTGGATGTAGGAAATGGGGATAGTGCAAGGGCATATGCTTGTTTTTCAAGAAAAAAATGACACACATTAAAAGATGTTTATTTCCTCTACCCAAAACGTGCAGGGAGCTAGTCAGTGCTGTTTGCGAAGTACTGAAAAGTTTGTCGAAAATGCTCATAATAGCTAAAAAATTTCCACTTCGCGTAATTCTGTTATGAATAAAAATAATGTTACGCAGACAAGGATAAGCTTCCAGCAATTTTCAAAATATAAACTAATTAAGCTATAAATATTCCAAATTTCAGCTCAAACAAAACAGTCTATGCCCTTGCACTTTTGGTGTAAATCACGAATACGCTCATCGCTTTATCAATAATCTCTACATGCCTTGTCCCGCTCCAGCTCCATTGCTACTAGATAAATTCATATTCTATGCACATGGTTTTTAGTAAATTATTTTCTTTTAGTTTTAATTATAAGGTTTAAAAATTAGCAAATGGTATCATATTCATTTAAGCATTCTTGTAATTATTAAACCAATCCTCTGGATCACTTGAACTGCGTCATGTTAAGGCTGATGACGTCATATTTGACGAAAGACTTTCTTCTATTACTCGACTGTATTGCTAACAAGTATTGCAATTTTACAAGACTTTACGAATAATAGATAAACTAAATAAATTCAAGTTCTTAATTACGCATGATCATGTCGTTAATTAATTTTTGTGCCTTGTTAAATTTCAATGACGTCACAATTAAACTTCCAATATGGCCATGGTGTACACGGAATGTGAACTCTGACCTTCCTTAACATAGCTGAGCACCATTACGCCAAAAATATAGCCCCTGCTAGTTTTCTGACGCAGTTTACCATTTCTATTTAAAGTCGTACAATTGTGATGAGGAAAGAAAAATATGGTCTTTTAAATCTCTTTCACCTAAATATATAAGACATATAAGCAAATATACATTTAATATTTTATCTACTCAGAAACCAGAGAAGAATCCTGCCTTAAAATTTTCGTAAGTTTACACGAAGATATTTCAAATTTATTCTTTAGCATTCGAAAAATATGTAAAAATTTTTAAAAAGTATACGCAGCAATGTTAAGGCTAGAAAAAGGGGCGGGGCCTAATTTATACGAGAAAAGTTTACAGTGACGTCACACAAAAAAATATGACTTTTATGCATTCCTCATATTACCCGAAAATAAAATAATTTGCAAATTTAAACTGTATTAGCATAATAAACAACAATAAAACTTTTCAATGCATCAGCAAAAGTCGCTAGTTAAATCCCATACACCTGGTTTTAAACAAATCACTTATCTCGATGAACTTGTCAATCATGACGTCATTTTGGTAAAAATGACGTATTTCATGTGCTGTGAGAGGCAGATTTGGGAATTTTTTAACAATGGAAATTGCGTTTTATCATAAAACAGAATATTATTTACAGGTATTTAATAGGCTAATAATACCAATGTATATCCTTTGTTTAGTGCGATTATTCATTAACTATCGAGAGAATTTATAGAAAATTCTGTCGTGTTTTTATGTTCAGGTTAGGAATATTTTACATCGAGGTGCCTCATTAAATCGCTCTTTCGCAAGGGCATACACTAAATAAATCTTGGCCATTTTTTGAATATAAATAGAGGATATGTTCCTTAACTTGAAAAGTGCTGCTGCTTTCTTTAAATCGAGAGCATGATTTTATAAGTACACAAAATATTTGGTAAAAGTCAAACATATTTCGACATTGGCCTATTTACTTGAAATTTTAACTATTAAAACGCGGATTCTATTCAAAGCAGCAGCACTTTTCAGAAAGTACAAAGTATGCAGAAACAATAAATAGCTTGAATTTTTAATTTCAACTAGGGTATGCCCTTGCGATATTGAAATTTGTTATTGACCTACATTCCGTGTACGTACTATGCATTCATCACGTGACTGTCCATCGATGGGACGAAACTCCATACAGTACAGAATAGATTATACTATGCTATTTCCATAAGTATTTAAAATCAGTGATAATAGAACAGGTGAATAAAAATAAATTCAGTTTTAAAATCAATTCTCTTTTTTGCATTTCTGTTTTCCTTTGATTTCTCATAGTAAGCCTTAACAGTGCTGCGTACCTGTCAAGAGCCGTTTGCGAGATAAGCCCAATGATTTTGCTTCCACTTTAGACCCGGTCAATTTTAGCAATTCTTCTAATTCTTCAGGTTCCACAGATACCGACATTTCAGTCTGCATAGAATTGTGAAGACATTTATTGTTACAATGCAAGCTTCTCAAGAGAATCTTGCTCATTATTTTAGCGTGATATTTAACTGTTTTCATCAAAATGAGGTTCACTTTTTGCAGTTTCTTCCCATGGTCGTCTATCTTTCCAACTGATATTTCCATCCTATTAAGTCTAATTTTCATGTCTTCATTTTCAGTCTTTAACTTTTCATTATTCTCCTCATATCTTGCCATAGTTTCCTCAAGGTACCTGATCCTGTATTCTGAAGAGTATTTTCGTGTCTTTCCTTCTTTTGCATTTCTAGCAAAGTCTTTATCATATCTTCCAAACGGGAGATTCGATCACCGTCTGTGGAAGAAACTTCCTTTGCTGCTACGATCACTGTCACAGAAATCAATAGCAATAGTAAAGAAGGAGGCACCATTACTCCTTCCTTTTCTTCTCTCAGTAAAAACCTATTAACGTCTCATGTAACCTTCGTGTTCTTCTCTGAATGACCTCTTAACGTGTTATCTAATAGGCACCAAATAAGAACAGCTTGCTTTGAATAGTACAAGTTAAAAAAATGTACTTTTTTGTGTTTCACTTCAACAAAGAGAGTGGGCCATTTGCAACATATTCCTCATTCTAAACTGAAAACTGCAATCTACAGTGAATGGGTCTTGTGAAACTAGAGAACTATTTAAATAAAATTAAGAACTCATAATGCGAATCTCATTTTCCTTTGTCTGAAAAGTTATAAAAGTCAATAAAAATATTTTATAATGTTTATATGTTAAACGTTTGAGAATGTTGCAATAGAGAAAAACTGGATAATTATTTTATTTGGGAAAAAATTAAAATGTCTATCATATTTTCCGTTTTTTTTTTACTTTGAGAAGTTTTTTGGTTTGTCGTCTTCTTTCTATCACTGCCTTTACCATATTTGCCAATTAATTTGTTCTATCATTGTCCATCGGAAGAAAGTTAATACCCATGTCTAGTAGACCATTCGCAATGAACGGAATTGAAATGAAAGAGTCGCCCCTTACACTTTTCTTTCTTCTTGATCATGACCTTTAATTTATTATCTATTATTCTATAAATTGAAGACATTATCTACAATTAGAAATGTATGTTAAGAGTACTTTCTTGTTATCTTGTGAAATGGAAACAAGTGGTCCATTTACACTGAATAATGTTACTCATCGTAAAGGAAAGTGACAAATGAAATACCCAATTTATTCTAAGTGTGATTAAAATACAATTATTTCCGCATTTGAAGATTATCTTTTATTTATCACAAAATTAGGAATATTTCACTATTTTTTTATCGGTATATCACATGCAATTTTCCAAATAGCTTTGCTAACGTTTTGAGACGATTTCTTTAAAATTTTTCCATACGATTGTCTATGGATTTGTCAGAAATTGAAATCAGGTACATTTAGCAGATCTATTTTTGTATTCATATGAACAAAGAAGAGCTCAGCGAAAAGTTACAAAAACAATATTAGAGTTATCGCTCTTTGCTCATACCCCCGAACAACAAATGTCGACCTGGCATTTAACAAAAACATTAAAAAAAATCCATTTGACTAGATAAGAGTAAGACTAGAACATCAATATCAATGAATTACATCCATATGAATACTCTCTTGCTACATAAGAGTCATCTAAATAGGATACATGAACTATTCAGAAAAATATTGTTGGTTACCACTAAGTCACTCCTAACATGAGAGTACAGTACACTATTACTCCAAAAATTTACATACATTCCAAGAATGATACAACATAACACATAGAAGGCCAAGCTTGTGTTCCTTAACAAAATGTCAAGATAAGTAACTATAAAAGGAGTTTTCGTACAGTGGTTTTCAACATTGTCAAAACTAAAAATGACTAGCATTTCAATACAAAATCATACCACAAAACAACATCTGAACTAACTCAAGAGAAACAACACAATCATTTTTCATTTTACATTGGCTAAACTAACTGACTTAAAACATCTGTCTTACATTTCAAAGGAGGTATGAAAATGTACATGATTTGACATCCTATAATCATGAAAAAAAACTCATTCTCTACATTAATACCATTTACACATATACCGGTTGTAGATATGTACCAATAAAGTTGTGCACGGCACGGACTGTTGGTTCTCCAGGTTTATCATATGTTAGAATTCTTGGAGGTCGGATAGTACGAGTCGGTCGACCAGTAGTGAGATCCTCATCATGGTCGGACACAGATATGAATTTTTCGCTGGACAGGCGCTGAGAACTGGTCAATGCTGATGACTCTGAGGAATTCTCTGTAAGAACTATTGATTCTTCCTGCTGATTAATTGGAATAAACTCTTTTGCTGTGGGATCCAGTCTAGGGTCGCTGCTAGATGCTACAGACTGATGTCCCCAGCACACTTCATCAGAATCCGAGGAGTCACTTGAGTCTCTCTGTAGCCTGCTGTGCTCTACCCTCTTTCTTGGTCTGCGCTTCGTCGAAGATTTTGCAATCACTGGTAGGTCGTTACAGGGTAATAATAAATTCCTGTGAAGTCGACGCAGTCTTCCACTGTGGTCTTCTGCCTGGACTTCATAGACAGGTGAATCTCCTAATCGTCTCAACACCCTGTGAACCTCGGGTTCCCAGTAGGACCTAAGTTTTCCTAGACCACCACGTTCTAATGAATTCCTCACTAGAACACGATCACCCTCGACCAACACAGCACTCTTTGGTTTCTTGTCATATCGGTCCTTGGATCGACGACTGGCTTTATTTGAAGTTTCAGCTGCGATCCTATACGCCTCTTCTAACCTATTCTTCCATTCAGTCACATAGTCTTTCTTCCCTGTCGTCTGATCATTGAGTCCAAAGATCATGTCTATTGGTAGTTTCGGATGACAACCAAATGTTAAGTAAAATGGCGAATATTCGGTACTGTCATTCTTTGTGCAGTTGTAGGCATGGGTCATCTTGTTCAGATGGTTCTTCCAATTGCGCTTACGATCTTGGGGTAAAGTTCTTAACATCCCAAGTAGTGTGCGATTCATCCGCTCTGTTTGACCATTCCCCTGTGGATGGTAGGTTGTGGTTCTAGAATGTTTCACTCCCGTTAGAGTCTGTAGTCTAGCAAAGAAACTGTTTTCGAACTCTCGCCCCTGGTCATGGTGCAACCTATCAGGGAATCCAAACCGCATGAAGAAATCATTAACCATCTTCTCAGCCGCAGTGCGTCCAGACTTGTTCCTAGTAGGGTAAGCAGCAGCGAAACGTGTAAAATGGTCCACCACAACGAGAATATACTCGTACCCCCCACTGCATGGTTCCAAATGTAGAAAGTCTATTGATACCATCTCAAAAGGGTAGGTGGTAATTATGGGTTTTATAGGCGCAACATGTTTTATGGTTGGTGGTCTATCCTTGATGCATGGACACTTCTTTTGTATAAACTCTGTTATATTGGATGCCATCCGAGGCCAATAAAATCGCTCCTGGGCCAGTGCAATAATGACCAAATGACCCATCTTAGAATGCAGTTCATCATACACATAGTCTCTATATATAGGTGGAAGGACAACCTGATGTTTAGTTTCGCCAGTGGGTAGCTTGACATGGCGCTTCAGTAGTCCCTGATCGTCTACATAAAGTTTCTTCCAGCTTCGTAACAGTTGTCTTTATTGAGCGGACATTGATTTCTTTTCTTTCCCACTAGGTGGCTTCCCCTTCCTCACGAGCTTGGTCACCACTGAAATAGCTTCATCCTCCTCTTGTGCTGCTAGAAAATCTTCACGGCTAACCTTGACATCCCCTGGTACATCAGGAATAGACTCTGGTGTTGGACAAACTGGTGAAACAAATCCTTGCAGCTTATTACTGGTACGATCATCCACCATTTTAATTGTAGTTTCCACTTCATCTTTTGTAGACTCCATGGTGCATTCAGACTGAAGAGTGGCAAAATCTAGAGACATACGGCTAAGTCCATCGGCATCTCTATTATTTGGCCCTGGTTTGTACTTCAGAGAAAAATTGAAGTCTGCTAATTCACTAATCCACCGAAGTCGAGTGGCATCTAGCCTAGGTGTAGTAAGAACATAACACAACAGGTTGTTGTCACTATACACTGTAAAGTGTGGAGCATAATACAAATAGTCACGACAACGGTCTGCTATGGCCCACTTCATAGCCAAGAACTCCAATTTTCCTGAATGCATGTGGTAATTTCTCTCTGCTGGAGACAGTGTTCTAGAAGCGTAAGCAACCACTCTGGGTATCCCTTGGTCATCCCTCTGATACAGTATGGCCCCTTATTCTTCCCCGGATGCATCCACATGCAGATCAAATGGTTTGTCAAAGAGTGGATAAGCCATAACTGGTGGGTTTGTCAGTGCATCGATAAGGCCATTCAAGGCATCTTGATGGGCGCTGGTCCAACGGATCTTCCCTTGTAATGATACCTGCCCATTTTTCATCTTTACTTTGGAGTTTGTCATGCACTTATGAGGACTCTGGGTCGTCTGATTCTTCATCAAATCATAAAGCAGTCGAGCACGACGTGCAAAATCGGGTATGTACTTCCGATAAAACCCTAGGAATCCAAGAAATTTTCTCACATCCCCAATACAAGTCGCTGTCCTCTCCTTTAGCTTCAAGACCGCTATTTTATCCTCTGGATCCATAGTATATCCCTTACCAGTAGCTAAATGACCCAAGTACCTCACTTCCTGCTTAAATAGATGACACTTGGACGGCTTCAATTTTACCCCTTTTTCTCGAAAACGTAGGAAAACTTGTTCCAGATGAGACAAGTGCTCTTCAACTGTTGATGAGTAAACTAAGGTGTCATCCAGATACGGCAGGCAAAATCGATCTCTTATGCCCTCTAGACAATCGTTCATGAAGGTTTGGAAAGCGGCTGGGGCGCCAGACAAGCCAAATGGAATTCTCTCCCATTCATAGAGTCCCCAAGGTGTTATAAAGGCCGTATACGTCTTGCTTTCTTCTGACATCACTCCCTGATGATAAGCTTTCCCTTGGTCAAGTAGGGAAAACCACTTGCTTCCCCCAAGGCTATCAAGTGCATCCTGGATCTTAGGTTTATGCCTACTATCAGCTACTGACTTTTGATTTATCTTTCTGTAATCTACACAAAGGCGAAGGCCACCGTCCTTCTTCCGTACACATACCAAGGGACTGGCAAATGCAGATTTTGACTTGCGAATGAAACCTTAAGCTTTGGACAGTAGATCCTGTATGTAATCTTTTACTTCACTGTACAAAGCATTTGGGATGGATCTGTATGTCTGTCGTACTGGGCTGGAATCCTGCATGCTGATGTCCATCTTCAAATCAGGTGCAAATCCTATGTCAGCCTCATCACGTGAGAAAATATCTGAATAGTCATACAATAGCTGCTTCACCTTTTCAATGTCTTCGGTGCCGAGTTTATCTGTAGGTAGAGGGACAGGTGGATGCCACTTTTCTGTGTTGTTATCTGGCTTTGGGGTCCTTACGGTATCCACTGTTACAGAGTTCATACTAACAATCGAAGACACAGTCTCCAAAGTGCCTATATGAGTATTCTTCTTCAGGATCAAAACAGAGTTTGTAAAGTTCTGTGCCTGAATCCTGACAAAACTCACAGAACGTTTATTGTCACTAACGGTTAGTAGGGCCTCAGCCATCCTTAACCCACTGTCTTCAGCAACTGTAGGGGTAAACATTCCCTTCCACTGACTGCCCTGGCGCTGACCAATCCTGACACAGGCACGTATGATTATGGAACTCTGAGGCGGAACTTCTTGTGTCGCCGATCCACTATATACATCATGCACTGTCTCAGTCTCCTGTAATATGCGAATTATCTTGTTCACCGTCTTTGAATTGACTCCCGGAAGTGCACCAGTTAGAGTGTTATCTAAGCAGTCACCTGAGTTGATGTAATGACGAATAACATTGTAGTCGATGATTGGTCTGATTAATGATGGTGAGCTGGATACCAGAAATGGAACCCTTAGGGAAGCTGAACTATGTCCTAGTTTGAACTCTTAGTCTGTCCATCCATCAAAGGGAACTTCATCATTACTAGCTGACGTTAGAATCAAATCACTTGACAACAGAACACTAACAGGACGTACGTCACAACTTGGACATTGAGATTGGAGAAACTGACTAGAGATAATGGACACTTGGGCTCCAGTGTCCCACAATGCTTGCACAGGTACTTTGTCCAGATAGCAAGTCACAATACACTTTTCACCAATGAGTTTAACAAGTCTTGATTTAGTGTTAGGAGAAATTGTTTCAACTTCACTTCTGGGTATCTCAAAGTCAGAATGAATAGTATTCACAACACATTGGGAGCTTTCACACTTCTGAGTCACTGTCGGCTCCCTCGATGTGACCCCTCCCGTTTCCCGATCTTCTCCTCTGTTTGCAGCCAGCTTTAAAATGTTCGTCACTGCCACAGATCCAGCAATGAGTGCATGATGAATCTGTGTTTGACTGTCGACGCTTTTCACAGCCCATTTGGAATCTACTGGGACCATCTTGTCTGATGAACTCCTTGGTGTGGCGGAACTTTGCTTCTTGATTTCCGCAATCTCAGCACGTAGTTCCTGAAGTTCGGTCCAGAGAACACCCTCTTTGACATCCTTCTGCTTCTGTTCTTTCTTTGGAGAGTTGTGAGCTTCCTCTGTAACAGAATTAACCTTCGCTTTGGTTAATCGTCCCTTCCTCTCCTTTTCCCTCGCGACAATAGTGCTGAACTGCTGAATAAGTTCATCATCTTCAACTTTAAAGTCCAAAATTGGTTTCACTTCCCGTCGAAGTGTCTCATCATTCAGTCCTATATACAAAGTGTGTAGGAACACCGGCGTGACAAGCTTTTCATCGTAATGTACCTCAGCGCCTTCTTCTTTGGATAAAAACAGGATCTTTTGTTTCAGGCTTAGTAATTTTAACAGAAAATCTTGAGGCTCATCCCTCCCTTGTGTAGAATTTGTCAGGTGAATATATAGCTCAGTCGCTGATCTCTCCTCATAGTGTGACCGAAGAATTTTACGCAATGATGATAGTGACAACTGGTCATGTCCCTCCAAATGACTTCTCAAAGGTAGGGTAGGTGAAATGGCTCTGCGCAGTACAGTTAAGGTGCGCAATGGAAATATCGACTAAATTTTGTATTTAAAACATGTATTCGTAGTCAGGATGGCAATTATTTTTAGTACATAATTTATATCGGATAATTGTAATTATGATTAATAACTACATATCGAGGACGATTAAATTTTATATTTAGACTAGTCACGTGATGCGGCAGTCACGCGATTTTAGCACATTGACTTGAAGTATTGATGTTACATATAAATATCACTAGTGCAAGGGCATAACCAAGTTAAATTTCCAAATTCAGTATATAAATATTTTCAACACGCATTGTAGTTTCTAAAAAGTGCTGCGATCCTGTCTTAATTCTGCAATTTCATTGTTAAAATTATATTTGTATTACCGAATGCTATATTTTTTGCTGGTCAGCGGCATGAAATATTGATATCATTAAAATGATTTTAAGATTTCATCAGGATCGCAGCACTTTTCAGATACCTTAATAGTTATAAAGTTGAAATGTAAAAGCTTACTTTGATCCATAGAGTGTATGCCCTTGCACTAGATCGATTTATTAAGACCCCCAACATTACCCTCCGATGTACTTGCATACAAATATACGGCAGTGTCAATTAAATACGTAATGTACAGAAAATATATTATTAAAATAGTGAAGAAGACATTAAATTAAAGTTATTGGCCCACAGAATATCTGTAAATAATATTTTATTTAATTTGAGAATACATATTTTGTTGAGAAAATATTACTTGATCTGCCTCTCACTGCATACAAACTACGTCACGTTGTAAGAAATGACGTCATACTGACAAGTGTATTGCGATCAGTGACTTGTTTATAACTTGTTATGTGGGATTTAACTAACGACAAAACAGCACTCTGTAGTAAGTTTTTATGTAGTTTGATGATTTCTTACTGGTTAAATTAGCAGATAAACTCATTTTGTGGTATTTTAAAGAAATGTTGTATGACGTATACTGTGTATGATGTCATAGTCAAGTTTTCCCGTACAAATTAGGCTCCGCCTCTTTTTTGTAACCTTAACTGTGCTGCGTGGTGACCCCATCAATTATGTCTGCTTCAGTGTACGACTTGCGAATGCCGGCCTCAATCTGTCTAATAAGGCTAACAAATGAGCGTCTGGTAGGGCGGTCAGAAATTTCACCACATATTTTAAAATCCTTATGATACAAAGGTGGGTGCTTGATTTTAGTATCAACAGTTGGTGTTGGTGCTGGTCCCGAACCTTTTTCTGTCTTAATGGTGACTTTCTTTTGGGTCAATGCATCATTAAGGAGTAGTAAAGTTGTAACGTTACCATCTTCAGATTTTTCTTCTTGATCCAACCAGGCGATGATAGCTTTTATGGCCAGAAATTTGTCTGTCTTCTCTGGCTCTGTGGTGATCTGATGGCTCTTTAAGATCACACGAAGAGTTTCAACTGGTGCTTGGTATAAATTGGCCAGAACTTCAAATTCTACTTCTTGTTTTTCTCCCATGGCTTTGAAATCAACTATCCCGGACGAGCCCCCAAATGTTACATATAGCCACTTGACCTGGAGAAAATAAGATAGATGTTAGGTGTTTACACTTTTATTGTAGGACGAGGCACCAGATTCTAACTTCTGACAAAGAAGAGCTCAGCGAAAAGTTACAAAAACAATATTAGAGTTATCGCTCTTTGCTCATAATAAAAAAATTGGTACCCCCCCCCCCCCCCCCCCCAAATACCACACCTAACATAATTTCCATTCTTATGTCGATAAAATATATCCTGATGAGCTTGAGAGTTTGCTCTGCTCATTTTTTGTATTGTTTTATGGACCTTTGATGTTAAATACTGTTTGTTATATCCATATGTTTCATTCTTATGCATTTTTGCCTTAGTTAAATGGTAAAACCATTCTTCTTTAGTAGTGACTGTTTCTTCGCCAAGCGCTCGGCACTAGAAGTTAAAGTCACGGGTCTTTTGGATATAACCTTAAAAACGTAGCTCCCGTGTCACAGTAGACGTTGGCACGATGAAGAACCCTAACTGCTCAATGGCCCTGAGTGTCGAGTATGTCTAAATTTGAAGCCTTTCACCGGCATACGGTGACCTCTCCATATGAGTGAAAAATTCACGATAGGGACCTAAAACAAAATTCAATCAATCAATTGATATTGAAAGTGCTGTTTAAATTTAAACGTATAATCGTGATGATGTTAGCATCTCTGTTTTTTTTAGACTTTGTATTTAATGTTGTGCTGAATGAAACATCTTTGCATGCAAGCATTGGTCTCTGATTTATTATTAGATGAAAATTTCCTACGCAGATTTTTTTCATAACATTTGTCCCCGTTACAAACTCGTATAGATATAAGAATTTTGAAGATAAACTGATTAAAAAAGAATTCATTTTTTCCCGTTTTTGTACATTCTGTATTTTGAATGATGTCCTTTAGGCTTATTGTGAAAAAAATAGTTCATTTCTTTTTGTGTTCTCAAATGCACTATATCATGTGTATGACAAAAATGAAGACATAGAACAGTGTTTTCATAAAAAATACAAAAATGCAACTCTATGAAAATAGGAAAAATGCAGATCCACAGAAATGTCAGAAGTTAGATCAGTTTTTTAAAAGGAGTAAGCATTTCCTGTTGACCAGTCATACCCGTTGAGAGCTCTTTGTATTGATGAGGTAGATAAAACAATCCGTACCCAAAATCAGTATAAAAACAAAGCCTACCTATCAATTGGTATGAAATAAAAAGTAAAAATTCAATCAAGTGATAAATTATCAATGTATTTGCTAATGGGGTAATTAAAAAGACCTTAGAATTTACAAAATGCTGATAAAAGCAAATTTTTATAAACAATCAACAACTAAACTCATTGTTATATTTATATGTGCTGGCATATTGATCTTTTTAAAGATTTAGAAAGTCTGCCTTACTGTAAATAACTTTTTATTCGCAACAAAAACATTATTTTTGCAAAATAATGCGTAGTAGTGTGCTCGCAAAAATATCCTTCTCGCGTACATAAGTATTTCTTAAGATTACATGTATATATAGCATAAATACCAAAATTCGTGAACATTTTCTGTCTCGCTAAGAAAGAGGAAATATCTACCTCGCGAAAATAAGGACTCGCAAAAGTTAAGTGACCTACTGTACATTTAAAATATATCCCTTTAAATTTAGAGAATTTAGGAAACTTGAATTCGCTTGTAGTATAGCATATTTAAGACCTACACATAGGTCTGATCTAAAGAGTGCATTCAAAATAAAAAGAGCCCAAAAAGTATAAACCATTTTCGAAGTTTAAAGGCAGGGATTTTTACCGGTTGGTAAATTCCAGTAAGGGAGGGGCTTATTTTGTACAAATGCGAATGCCTTAGGGACAAACAGTCTATCAGTGGTCACAACTTTCAGTTAGAAATAAAAAGTTTAAGATAACGTTTTACCTAAATAATGTATATAAATTTGAGTCTGAATGAATTTAAGATCGCTCCTACCCATTTTTAAGGCATGTTTTACTCTTATAATATTAATTCACAAAAATAAGGAATTTTTAAGTTGAAAGTGAATATATTTACCCAATAAAATATAATTAGAAAAATCTAATTTTTTTTACTACACAGTGCTGTCTTAACCAAATAACGTGAATTTCAACATATTAAAAATAATAGCCACATTTCCTTGGAAAATGTAAAATCATTTTACTAAATTTTTTATACTACGAGGGTTGTTCGAAAAGTTCATGGACTTCTATCATTTTTTTACTTCATATGTTTTCCATATTTGGTAAAAATATTTCAATTATAGATGTAAATGAATTGTATAATTGTTTTAAAATAACACTATTTATTATAAACTTATCCAGATTTTAAAACTGCAAAAAGTCGGATCGCGGAGCAGGTTAAAGTTAAATAAGTTACAGACAATACACTAAATAATGTCTGTAGTCATATCCTCTGTAAAATGGAGGGAAAACGAGAAACAACCAAGAAATTCAATCTAAGAATTGAATTGTTACTTTGATTTGTACTCCAAATTAAGGCTTCGTATTTTGTCTTCGCAGCACAGTTAAGGTTACAAATGGAAATATCGGCGATTTTTTAAGATAAAAAATACATACCTTATTAGGATGGGCGAATCTTTTTAGGAATTCACCGATCTAAAAAAAAGTATAAATGTGGTTTAAATCTACATGTTGGGTACATTTAGATTTTTTATTTAGACTTGTCATGTGATGTCGAGGTGACATGACTTTAGCAATTATACTTGCAGTTTAGAGGTCATCTATAAATTTCAATATTGCAAGGGCATAACCAAGTTAAAAATCTTAGTTTATTTTATAATCCTTTTCAACACTACATGTAGTTTGTGAAAAGTGCTGCGAACCTATATGGATTCCCTTTTTTATTTGGTAAAATTTAATTTGTTGGACGGCAGGTTTAATATTTAGCTGGTCAACTACATTAAATATAGCTATAATTTATTTATTTGCAAGATTTCAAGAGGTTCGAAGCACTTTTCAAATATCTTAATGCTTCTTGAGTTTATGTGTAAAATTGTGACAAGATACATTGAGGGTATGCCCTTGCAATAAATCGTTTTATTAGGGCCCTTCCATTACCTTTTCAATTAATCTGCACACAAACACACGGCAGTATCGCTTGTCTGGAGAATGCACGTACAGTTTATAAATAAAATACTGAAATAGACATCGCATCCGATATAATGGCTTTTTATTTTACTGCAAATGATATTTTATTTGAGAACAAAAGACATTTTTCATTGTACAAAATGTGACTTGATCAGCCTCTCACTGTGTAAAAACTGCGTCATTTTTGCGAGATGACGTCACATTGACAAGTGCATTGCGATCGATGCATCGTTTATAAACTGTTGTGTGGGATTTAACAAGTGACAAAACTGCATGTAATAGTAAATTTGTACGTAGTATACAGCTACCCAGCTGTTTGAAATAGCAAATAATTTCATTTTGTGGTATTTTGAAGACCTTATATTATGCGTGACGTCATAGTAAACATATCCCGTACAAATTAGGCCCCGCTTCCTTACTGTAACCTTAACTGTGCTGCGTTGTTGAAAAGAAACAACAAGAGAGGTAGTACTCATTGAAAACGACAAAAACGATGACGTTTAAGAACGTCACGGTGCAGCAGATAACGGTGCAAATTTGTGTTTTACTCCGGAAAAATTCCGAAGACACTCTAAAAAAGGTTGGAGGACTAAAAAAAAATATGTCACAAACGAGTTATTCATATATTTACATAGAGTACATGTATATATATATAAAACTACCAGAATAGTAACTAAACACTTACAGTGTCGACATTTGTGTAGCAACATCTTCGATCCTTGGAATATTCTGCGTCTATTTATACCTTATTTTTGTAAAACAAAGTAAGGTATACCCTTCCGCCGGAGAGATTTTGTTTATGTTCCTTATAAAATTGTGTAGTAGAGGTTGATGACCTTATAATATGACCTTATAATTTGCACTGGCTGTCGCATGTCGTGAGTACCAAGAATGTATAAGAAAACAAGTTTTAATTCTTTCTGTGCGGTAGGTATATCCATAATGGGTTTTAATAAGATTTTTGCTTACAAACCCCCATACGTAGCCTTAACTCACATGCATACAGGCAGTATTTGCTTGGCAGAGACTCTGTATCGGATGAGGACAATGAACAAAAACTTTACATAGGCGCCTCAGAGTTGCTTATCCTGTGAAAGTAATAAAATACCGGTAAATTAAAACCTTAACAAAGGAAATTATATAACGTGATCATGAGTATTCTTAAAAAATGAATTTCAAGTATTAGAAAAAGGATTTAATAACTGGGCATTGGTGTATACTGTGTGAAGTGTATGGGGATAGTACCTTTTTAAAGAAATTCTTAATTTTATATTGCCATTAAGTTTGCTCCGCAGGTACATAATATGTTGTTTTAAAATGAAGTAAATTGATTTCCGTTAAATGAAGGATTGGAGATAAGGAACAGTATCATAAAAGTCCATCCCCGACCC
>PRKT01000115.1:695343-774900 GCA_003671525.1 Saccostrea glomerata
CGCCACAACCGGGATACAACGGAAAATTCCGCCATCAATCCAGCGTACAAACAGCGGACCAACAGTCAGTACGAAAACGCCAGCCAGCACCAGACCGAACGAAATCGAATGACATGAAATTTCACACATCAAGAAAACAAACATACAATGTACTTACGTATTTTATTGTGCTCCTTTAAAATTTCTAGTGAGAAATATAACGAAGATTGCAATTGACATCGTCCACGAACGTTACGAACAAACCTCGTATGTATATAATCTTAAAGAATATTACAATCTTTTCAAACACTTAAGATACATGTATATATAATCATATGTTAATCAAGCTGACAAATTTCATAGTTAAATGTATACAGTATCCTAATACACATGTACCATGTCCAGGCATTAGTAAGTAAATGGGAATCAAGTTCAAACATCCAATAATGGATCTTAACCCATTTGATCAAAGGGTTAAAGAGACCAGGAATTTTTCAAAGCGGTGTCTGAAATCTCTGCCTTTTATTTTGAATTTCTATTATTATAATATAGACATTGTTTTTAAAATTAATTCAAGAGCAACAGAATTTTTTTTTAAGATTGATTGACTGTATGTTAATTAATGTTTTCACTCATAAAGAGATTTCACCATATACCGGTGAAGGGCTTCTAAATTTAGACCTTTAATCGGAACTCATAGTCATTGCAATTGAGGAGTGAGGTTTTTTTTCGTGTCAATGACTGCTACATGTAAGAAATGGGAACTCGTCCTTTAACACCAAGGACCCGCAGCTTTTCCCCGAAGGGCCAAGCTCTTGGCAAAAGAACCAGCGCTACCTATATTTTATTATCGACTTAGGTCAGTTATGGCTTAGATTTGAACCCAAGAACTTCCGATCACGGAGCGAGCGCACGTTCGACTTATTTTTAGGAATAATTTTTAGATCTTAATTTTCTTATCTCCTTCTCATATCTCTCCATCGATTCTTCTGGTGTTTTTGTTTTTGTCTGCTCTAGAGTCTTGAAGAGAGAAGTTGATTCTTTACGTCGTGGGTTCGAATCCTACTGTTGGATGTGAAGACCGTCTTCGAATGAGGCCGTATAAACCTATATCCCGTGTCGCAGTTAGTGCTCAATGACTCAAGTGCCGAGTAAATGTCTTAATTTGCAGTCGATAAGTGATGAATGTATCCATATGAGTGCAAAGTTCTTGGAAGGGACATAAAATGACAACAAAGACAACAGATAAAAATTCAAAAAAGGTTAAAACAAACAAAAACCTTCAAGTGTTTGATTCTTCGAGGTGTGCAAGTCGAATAGTTTCGTGGGAGAAAAATCATTAGTCAAAGATTACATGTACACAAAATATGCTGAACATGAAATTCAACAATGAAATATAAAAGCCTGTGATCCACATTTTTTCCTTTACGAGATAACATGAATGGAATTGAAACATATCTTGTCTCTACGTCTTATCAATTACATGCACACAATCAGTTGAAGTTCGTCTTAATATAATGCGTTCATTTCATAGGTCGATGTAGTATAGGGAAAGTTCAGCTTGTCTAAGAAATTAGGTCAAGAATATAAGTAATGTACCATACATTTAAACGAAGAATCCCAAACCCAAAATTAAAAATATCAATATCTCAATAAAATCACCGATTGACATGTTTTAATGCATATAAAAGAATTGTCTAAGATCAGCATGAAATGCTACGAACGTTTTTGTATCTTTTTTTTATTACTTCAGCAGTATATATTTTCCTTGTTTCAAAATAGTAACCACCCACTAAAAGTTGATTTCCAAGCTTCATCACTATAAAGACTTCCTATATGACCATTACTGGGATGTGTCCGAACCAATACAATATCTCCCTTATTTATCTCAACCACGACGATGCCTGTGGTTGTTTGAACACCTGTAGTACCTTGACAAGAAGTTAACATGCTGCCTATCTGATGGGAATTTACAGCAATTTCAGAGAAAATTTATCCATTTGAAGTACAGTATAGGTACCAGGTAAACACATATACCCCATCAGTAGGTGCAATGAAGGCCCTGGTGTGTGGACTATAATGGTTTCCAATATTCGTCAAGATGCCGTCAGACAGTATTGTATGATGATCTGTTAAGTGCGTTTCGTAGGTTTTTAAATAGACAGAGAACGCAACACCATTAGATTGAGGATCCGGAGTTGAAGGTATACCTTTAGAAATATATACATTAAAATTATTGGAAATTCATCCTAAATCCATCATAAAAGAATCAATGATAGATGTTCGTATACTCCATGCCTGAACTTCAAACAGTTGATAACAAGTTATTAAGTTACCAATTTATTATAACGTAATTATATTCAATTGATTTTTTTATGGTTTCTTTAAATATTTCGTAACTACCCTGCTCTTTATTTAATATGTGTGGTTGATAATATTTTGAATAAATTTCAAATTCTTATCAATTTAAGATTTTCTAACATAAAAGTATTTTTCTTATCCTAAAAGAAATATACTGAATAATCATGTAAAGGATTACTACTTCTACACAGGTATATCAGGTTTTAGTTTGCTTGTTGTTTAATGTCCCTTTTGAGAATTTTCAATCATATGGTGACACTTGCCGGTGGAGAGCTGCAAATTTTTTCCTGTTTTTGGCACCTATGGCCATTGAACAGTGAGCGATCTTTTTCGTGCCGACTCTTACTGCGACACGGGACCTCGGTTTACACGGTCTCATTCGAAGAACAGATCTCCACGTCCCACACTGGGATTCGAACTCGCGACCTAAGGCTCAACTCCTTACCTTGCGATTCTAGAGCAGAAGGTCTTACCACTTTGCCAAGTTTTTTTTATGTATTTTAAAATATATTTCTTTCGCAAAAAAAAAAAAAAAACCTGTCAAGAGCCAAATGATTTTGATTCCACTTCAGACTCGGTCAATTTTATTGATTCTTCCTTTTCCACGGATACCGACTTTTCAAGCTGCATACAATTTTCAAATCCTTTCTTGCTACAATGCAAGATTCTGAATGGAATGTAGTTCATTTATTTAGCGTTAGACTTAACTGTTTTAATCAAACAAAGGCTTTCTTTTTCGATCTCTTCACATGAGCGTCCATCTTCCCTACTGATATTTCCATCTGATTTATTTTACTTTTCAGTTCATCATTTTTGGTCTTTAACTTCTTATTCTCTTCCTCGTATCTTGCCATAGATTCCTCAAGATTTCTTATCCTTTTATTTCGAGAAGCGTTTTCCCGTCTTTCTTTCTCTTGCATCTATAGCAATGTCTTTATCACATCTTCTAAATGGGAGATTCGGTCACCGTTTGTGGTAGAAACTTCCTTTGCTGCTACGATCGCTGTCACAGAAACCAATAGCAATTGTGTAGAGATAGGTGCCATTATAATTTGTTTTCTTCTCGGAATGACCTGAAAGTCTTATCTTATAGGCACCAAATGAGGACATTTTGATTTAAATTGCGCAAGGTAAGAAAAGGGTACGTTAGAGTTTCATTTTAAAACATGGAACATATTTTTCAGTCTGAACTGAAAATGCGATGTAATGTGATTTTATTTTATCAAATTATGAACTCATAATGTGAATCTTATTTTCTTTTGTCTGAAATATTATAAAGGTCAATAATGATATTTTACAATGTTTATATGTTAATCTTGGTAAAGTGTTGAAATATGCGAAAACTGAGTAAATATTTTATTTTGGAAAAATTAAATGACTATAATATTTTGTTGTCTTTGTCTTGCATATCTGATACTGTCATTACACATTTGCTAATTGGGCGTTTCTATCATTGTTCATTGTAGGAACGTTTATGCTGATGTGGAGTAGACCATTCAAAATAAAAGGAATGAAAATAATAGAGTGGCACCTTACACCTTTCTTTCTTCTTGATCATGACCTTTAATGTGTTATCTATTATACAATAAATTGAAGACATTATATACAATTAGAAATGTATGCTAAGATTACTTTCTTGTTATCTTGTGAAATGGAAATGACTGGTCCAGTTACACTGAATATTGTTACTCATCGAGAAGGAAAGTGACAAATGAAATACCTTGATTTAAAGAATGATTAAAATAAAAAAAAACTTCCGCATTTGCATATTATTATCTTTAATTTAAAACAAAATTAGGAATATGTCATTATTATTTTATCTATAACACATGCAATTTTTCCCATCTTGAGAGATTATAAGAGATAATAAGAAAAACAAGCAAAACACATGCTAGATTAATCATTTTATTCAAAAAAATTGAAAGAAAGATAGAAAAATGCTTCAATTTATAGACATCTTTTCTGTTTCACAATCTGATTGAAATGGGTGTGAAATGTAACAGCCGTAGGTATACTCAAGCTAGGACTGTCAGTCCCAATATTCAAGAGGTGAGATTTGCAATGGATGTGTGGTCTACATACATGTATACTAAATTGACCACTCTTCATAAATGTTTCTATTACTCTATAAGAAAAACTTCTACATAAACAAATACATGGGCCCAGACATTTTGGACGCTATTCAAGAGGTGAGATAAGCAATGGATATGTGTTCTAAATATACTAAATAGACCACGTTTTATAAATATTTCTATAACTCTATAGGAAAAAACGACTACATAAACAAATACATGGGCGCCGACGTTTTGGACAGCCAAAGTTGTGCGGAGGAGAAAATGCTACCTGGCGCGTGATTGGTCAATAAGTATAAAAGACTCGTTATGTATTTGACAAGTGAAATAATGTTGATAAATATCTAATATCAAGACTTAGGCTTCTTTGAGATATATAGGAGTTACAGGTACAAATTTGAAAGGAGGGATGCACTTTGGTTAGAGATTTTCATTTGGTAGTGAAAGCAATTAGTTGTAATCAAATGAAATTTGAATTAAAGAAAAAGTGCAGTGCAATGGTATATTTTTTTCTGGCATATTTTGTTTTGCAATATATCGAACTTTCACCACAAAAAGGTCATTTGCCCAAAATTCAATATATGTATCATTGACAGGGGCTCAAGTTTGTATGGAAGTCTATGGGAAAACATTTTGTTGTGTTTGTCCTATAAATCATGCGTAGCATTTTGTTCAAGTTTCCGCGCCTCATGTAAGTTTCCGGTTTTGGCTACGTGCCAAAAAGCGATGTCGATAGGTAGCGCTTTATGGAAGTTTCCAGTTTTTGGTTTCATGCAAAAAGCGAATAGCGAATACGCAAACCGCTTAAAAATGTTGTAAATCAGCTATGTGGGAAAAGAAGTAGCAGAAATTTATTCATGGTTATTTAATAAATTATTATGTTTTATTTATTTGAGGGCTATATGCAGTCCTCTTTTTTTAGCATGGTACTTGTAGTACCCTTTTCAATAAAAAAAATCGTAATTCATACCTAATATTTTTAAAAGTGCTAATGGAAACTTTGAGTGCATAATTCTAGAGTATTAGTAATTAAATAGGCCTATATATTAAAAACCATGAAGTTTAATCTAAGGGATAAAAATCTTCGTCTGACTTCCTTGTTTTTTAAAAATAATTTAATCATTATAAAATTAATTATAGACAGCATTTGTGTACATTTAAAGCCCCTTACACTAAGTTCATGTAAGTATACTGTTTTCTACTTATTAAAAAATTGTATTAAATCCTTATTTTTTAAACATTTTAAAAACCTCTTTGCTGAAAGTAAATATAGCAGAAACAATGAGAATGCAAACTTAAAATATACAAGGGGTGGAGCTATCATGTCACTCAGAACCTTTTTCACGCATAAGTGAACAAAGCAATCCCAGGGACTGCTGGGTCTGCTTTTTAGAGCAGTCCCAGAGCAGTCAGGTTGAGTCTGGTCGGTACTGTACTAATTGAAGAGTTTACTGTACAAATAAAGTAAAAAGGAATGTCCTACTAATTCAGGCATCAATTTCAATGGTCCATTAATTCTTGGGGGAAAACCTTCATGTTTACATTTAATAATCTAAGAATAGGTTCGATTGGAGTTGCAACCGTTGAATAAAAAGAAGTTCCGCCAACAACCATTCCAATACAAAACAAATGATCGTCTTCCTCTTCACTGTTTGGAGGATCTACCTGAAAAATAAGAGCCCCTGAATCTCCGGGAACGGCAAACTGCTTTAATGGTGTCCCCATAATTTCGAGTTGAGAGAGATAATAACATGGTCTCCGTGTTGGTGGGTTTGTTAGATGCAGTTCTACATCGCGACATCTGGCACCCATTCCACTCACACGTAAGGTACCTTTTGTAAGTCCACTCCTTGCCCCACATTTAATACAACTGTTTGTGCGTTGAGTTTGCGGTTTTAGATAGTCACGTATAGCCCCTGTTGAGTATTCTGGAATTTTTTCCAAACTGAACCCTGATTAAAAATAGAATCAAATTAATCGTTATTTGAACGGTTTCAATTTATTTATAATAGTTTTAATGAAAAAATGAAGAAAAAAAAACAACATAATAATAATTTGAATATTTTAGATTATAGTTGTTTATGTAATGAATTCTGAAAAAAAAATTACCAGTTTCCAATAAGTCATTAACCATTAATTCTGAAAATAGTCCACGCTGGGGAGCACGGTCCTTCAATTTTACAAGGGATGCATCTACTGTAACTTCTTGATCTACTTGAAATATGGATATTACATGTTCACCACAAATTTCATTTGTATTTCTGTAGCCATAAGACGGTTGTACGACTTCAAAGGCCATTGTCTGTGGCGACATGCTGGTTGAAAAATCATTTAAAACATGACCACATGTAATAAATCCCATTTCTTCTGTTCCTGTACTGACGAAACCTCCAAGAGTCCCCTCTTTGTTTTCGTCTGTAACAAATATTTTTATTCATTTGAAAGTGAGTTTGTTATTTAAAGCTTCTTGGTGACCATTCCTGAATACGAGGCCGTTCAAAAATTAGGCGGACTTGTTGCAAAGAAATATATTCGACGACATAATCGGGCAAAATGGCACACATAATATCATATTTTCTTTACTTATATGATCTGCAAAATTTCTTATCAAAATATTGTAAATTGATATCAATTTTGGGCGATTTATCAGGACATATCATTAAATCACGGAGCAGCAAATTCTTCGACGTCACGGGCATTATAAAAAAATTGAGCTTTCATTTCCTCAACATTTTCCCAAGAGTTCTTGTACAGTTTAAGTTACTGTATCTTATCAACATCCATACACCATTTCATATCAAACTTAAAATAAAAAACACAAAGCATATTATTTTTTGTTTTAAAACCAATTTCACAGTCGTTTTTACGGGATTCGCATCGGAGAAAAATCACTATATTTCTGTTGGTACTACAAGTATCACTTGAGAAATCTAAATACATAATAATAGAACAATATCAAGATACATTTGAGAAAATTTTCGAAAAATATCGCAAATTATAGAAAATTAATGAGTTAAATTTTGGATTCCGAATGTGTTTGTTCCAATTTTTTGTCGTGCCCCGTACCTCTCCATCAGCAATATCGACACAGCGAAAAGTTTAGTAGAAATGTAGAAATACAGACATTTTGCCCAAAATGTATTGGGATCTTTTAGATACATGTTCCTGTGAAAATTCATAACTATATGACGTCTGTAATAGTAAATAGTACCCTAGACCGCGTAATTTTTAAACGGTCCTCGTATAGAGATTTGAAAACGCATTTTATTGATTCATGAAATATTGAGATAAAAACAGTTTTCAAGTCTAAAGCTCATTCAAACAATACGAATCAGTTGCGAAGCAACGGACCTCCGACAATTCAGAGGTGACCGTAGAGGAGTAAGCACCTGCCGTTGTGATCATGATCAAACAAAATGTAGAAAGAATAATTTGACAGATCGATTCAGGTTCTTGCAAAATGATTATTTTAAACGAGACCGTACAAAATCTATCTTGTATCAACTTGTTTGTAAATAACTAACTTCATTAAAAAGTCGCCCGCGCTGCACAGTGGTTCGAATCCGACTGTGGGACGTGGAGACCCGTCCTTCGGATAAGACCGTATAAACCAATGTCCCGTGTCGCATAAGGTGCTAGCACGAAGATATTCCACACTGCTAAATACCTTGAGTACCGAGTATAGGAAAAAGTTTGTAGCTCTCCACTGGCAAGTGGTGGCATCTCCATATGAGTGAAAATTCTCGAGAGGCACGTCAAACAACATACAATCAATCCTTTAAGAAATTAATCGTAGAGCAACGAACTAGATCAACTACGAAATATAAACCCCATGTACGGGTGTCTATGGAAAATTCGGTGGATATTCATAAGCGTCATCTTCAGTACATTTTTAAAAAATTTTTTTTTATTACATATGTTTATTCTTGATAAAACCAGCATGCAGTCAGCATTTTAAAAAGAATTGTAAGATAATGTTATTTTTACCTCTTTGTCCTATGCTTGCTCCCATCATTAATGGATCCAGCACATCAGACGCTCTTTTAAAATATCGGTCGTTCGGAAACAAGTAAAAGAAGCCTTCTCTTACGTCTGTTTTTATTCCATCAATATCTTTCGGAAACTCCTTTTCCTTATACGGCACAACTCCTTTACAGGAGCAATACAGCACAATACAAGGTTCAAAAGAAATGTTTTCTCCATTCTTCTTTGAATTATATGCCGAGGCACTTATTATTTCTAGGTTTGAGTGCTTCTCAAAAAGGGAACGTGAATTCATTCTCAAACACTCTTCTATTCTTGATAAATCATCATTGTTAATCTTATGCTTATGGTCATGTTCAAACCTTGAAACGGACATGCATTCAGGAGAGGCACTCTTCCATAATTGACATTTTATGGCAAAACATGCTCCAAAATATTCAAATTCTCTTTCATCAATAATTTTAACTTCATCAATGACCAATACAAAGGCATCTTTCAGACCGTTGTGTGTTATTTGCTTTCCCATGTAGAGATGAACAACTCTCATGAGAGGGTACCTTTCACGAAACCATCTCAAGAATTCTTTGAGCATTACTTTTTTGTCCTGTGCACATTCTGAAATAGATTACAAATTAGCATACCATCTTGAACATTTTGCTACTTGCATGTACAATATTACACACATTAAAATAACAGTGTTTGCATGACTGAAACACATATTTAGCACATTATGCATCTCAATACGAATATAATAAAACATATTATGTTAAACTATCTCGCGTTTTCAGTAAAATTGCTTGGGCTTGGGGATCACGTAGACAAAGAGGGTGTTGCAGTTCTTTTGTTATTTTCCCTAAATGTGTAGCAGATTAAAAGAAAAATTTTATGTTACAGAAATTGGTATCATTATTTTTGATGTCTTCACTTTATCATATCTTATATGTTTAAAGTCTATAGTAAACGATATTTTAGGAATTTGAAAATTTTATCATAGTAATGATAAGCATCTATTTTTCTAAGTGTAAGTTGGCGATATTTCATATCAAAATGTTAAGCAAAGGACACGTCTCTTTCCCAACTTGCTTTCACCGGGCAATAGAATTAATATCTTTTTGTAAAAAATATTTCCCTTCCTTTACTTAAACAATTTGACAAAACTTCTGGCTAATCTTTTGTCATTAGTAAAACCGTGTACAAATTACATGTAGTATAAACTTCTGCAATGGAATTTTCAAGATATACGTTTTACTTTACAGCCGTTCCTTTCTTGAATACGACTGAATCAACCAATTTTTGTCGCAGGTGATCTACCTTATTGCGTCATTTTCACATTGTGATTTCACAAACACGGGTCAAAACGTTCCATTACATATGCTATTTATGGAACATTTGTATGAGTCTATGTGTGCCAAATTTCATTCTGATCTGAATTGTGGTTTTGTAAATATAAAAAAAGTTCGCGAACTTTTTTTTTATTATCCCTCGTAGTCCATTGTGGCAACACCTTACCTCGAGGTGCTCATATTTGATCAAATTTAAACCTGCATATGAAATAAAGTTTTCATCTACGCAGCACTGCAAAGGCTAGAAAAAGGGGGCGGAGCCTAATTTATACGGGAATTGTTTATTGTGACATCAGAAAAAAAGTTATACCTCATAGTACCAGAAAATAAAATAATTTGCAACTTAAAACTATATTTAGCATAATTATAAATACCATTAACACTTTCATGTATCAATGCCTTTAAAAAAGCTTCTAGTTAAATCCCGCATAGCAAGTTAAAAACAATCACTGTCCTCAAGTAACTTATAGACATGACGTAATTTTGATAAAAATGACGTAATTCATGTGCTATGTGAGACAGATAAAGTATTTTTTTTACAGTGAAAAATGCATTTCAATACTAAACCGAATATTTATTACAGATTTTAGATGGGCTAATAATACGAATATAAAAGCTTTCCTAACTGTGATTACTCATTAATTTTGATAAAACGTATTTAATTAATTATACCGTGCTTTTGTGTACAGGTTTGATATGTTTAACATCGAGGTGTCAAATTAAATCGCCAATTCGCAAGGGCATACACTTAATAAACCTTGACCATTTTTTGAATATAAATAAAAGATATTTTCCTTTAATTGAAAAGTGCTGCTGCTTTCTTTAAATCCAGAGGGTTTCTTAATGAGGACGTAAAATACTTGGTAAAGGTCAAGCATATTTCAAAATGAGCCCAATAACATGAAAATTAACTGATAGATGTAAATTGCAAATTCTAATGAAAGCAGCAGCACTTTCCAGAAACTACAAAGAATGCAGAAACGATTAATAACTTATTTTTATTAATTTTAACTAGGGTATGCCCTTGCAATTTTGAAATTTGTTCATGACCTCCATTCAGTACCCAAAATTTTCATTTATCACGTGACTGTCTTATCGCTGGTACAAAATTTAATTCAGTACGAAGTAGGTTGTTCAATGCTATTTCAATAAGTACAAGCTACATGTCTGTGACAATAAAACAGCTTTATAGAAATCAATTCAGTTTATAAAAGGTCCCCTTTTTTGCACGTCTATATTCCGTTGATTCTTATATAGTAACCTTACGAATCTTTTTGGCCGAGTAGTTCTTGAGAAGATGTTTGAATGATGTCATTTAATTTTACATAATTCTTAATTATCTTTCTTTAAGGAGGATGAGGCCTTATATTTATTTAGCAAACTTAAAGTACGAGGCTATTTTGTGCTAAGTGTTTGTTTTAAACTATCGCAGGGGTTAACTAGAAGTATACAGTCAGACAGACAAATGGAGAAAAGGGCTCAGAAAGTTTTATTTTAGTTTTCAGCTCAGGTGACCTATAAATAGTTTAGAAACACCTTTTTGCAGAAGTGTTGGATCACTTTCTGTTTCTGCAGTTTTGGGGGCTGGAAGAAACATGGTGTCATCAGGAACCACCTTGATGGGCCGACTTGGCAAATCAACCTCTGTCCTATACTCCTTTGCTGTATCTGAAAAGCACATCATTAGAGATAAAACTTCTAGTCTTCGCAGGGGTACATGTAATGAGGAAGCATACAGAAAATGCTACCTTGTTTAAACACAATTATTTTTTTAAAAAGCCCCAAATCTGTAGTTATCCACGTTTGTTTGAAATTCAAACAAATATTTATTAAACTTCAATCAATTACTTTAAACCCTCAAAACAAATTTACCATAAGATGCACTTGACAAAAATAGTCAAGGTCTGAGAAGAGAAAAGAATTGCAAAAGTACAAAAACGGTTTTATATGTCCTTAAATGTTTGTGGTCTTGTTGTTCAAATCTTATTCAGGGAGGTAGTTCAAATTCTAGAGAAGTCTAAAAAGCAATTTTTCGTGATAAATTAAGAGGTTTATGAGAGGAACAAGAATCAGGAATCAATTATAAGCTATGTAGAATAAGAATATTTAAGTGCTAGCCCTTTACATCATCAATGGGATTTTTTTACAAAAAAATATTGATCGGTTGACTGTTGTTTAGAATACGATTCAGAGCATCTTTTATGCATTACTGCTTATCAGAATATGTGTCATTTTGAAGATTTATAGATTCAAAGATGAGCCCCTTATGGTCCCTAATTACGTAGCATACAATCCTTCGCAGTTATGATAAGGTTGTCCGAAGGCCTTCAATGCCTTAAAAATATACATTTTATTTTGAGCTAGATTTTAATTTCAATAAGTAATCCTTGTTTGAATTTGCAGTCAACTTGAGATGATAGTTAAATCAGGTATTATAATAAAGTGTTTTTGTGATGTCACATGACTGTGTTGATCACGTGACGGAGATTTATGACATTCCTTAATGTTGGACAAAAATCGCTTCGGCACAACTGCAAAACAAAATTATTGTGCAAAGTTTGTTACATAGATCGATTCATCGTGATCTCTGGTACATAGAAAGTGCTGGGGGCAGGTTTAATTTTTACTCGTTAAGAAAATATTTAACGAGAAATTCAACTTATCAACATGAGAGGAGGTATTTACCACGCCTTATCGCAATTTATACAAAAATGGATAAACTACACACAATCCCCCTGCAAAATTCAGTTAGAGGACGTACTTCTCTTGTAGATTCACCCAGAATATCGACAATTTATCCTTATCCTTCACTTGTGCCAGTCCAATACAAGCATGATTTTTTAAATTCTAACTCTTTGTCTATGGACGTTTGAGGGGAGCGTTTCACATATAATTTTTCTCTATTGTTTGATTATGTGCATATCAGACAAGCAAAAGAAATAAGAATATTTAAATTAAATTTTCAAATGTTTAACCTCATAATATCACATCGGAGCTTAAAAACAATCCTAACACTTGAATTAAACAAAAAGGTCCCAAATAAATCTACTTGCTATGTACAAATTATGACACTTTCCCCGTCATGTCAGCTCAAGTATACAGTGACTTGACGTCATATCTGGGTAGTTCAGAGAAGTTGCTACAGTCTGAACAGTTTGATATTTTACGGACAGCCTTATCCTAGCTGCGTTATTTTACAATTTATTGATGTAGATTGTTAAAATAAACATTTTGCTTCAGTAATTTATAACACGAGTTATAGATGAAGACTTTTGGTCCCTCTGGGCCCCGAATTTGAGGGACCAGGCCCTTTTTCTTTTTATCAAATGATAAGGTTTTTGATCTCAAAGATTCTTTACTCAACAACTATTCAAATATTTCTTTTAGTTTTCGAGCTATGTGAATATTTAAGGGCAAGCTCTTTACATTCTTAATGGGACGTTTTTGCAAATATTATTGAATATTTATGCGTTGTTTTGAATACTTTTCTGAACATCTTTTATTCAATACAGCTTATGAAAATTTTCACACTTTTGGAGATATAAAGAATCAAAGATTTAGAATTCAGGCCTCTTATGGTTTCAAATTCTGTAAGATATGATTATAATTTCCCAATATTTTATTGCACCTTTTGAGATAAAAAGCTATATTAAACTTTGATAGTCCATGGATGCAACACCTTACCTCGAGGTGCACATATTTGAACAAATTTAAATCTGTTTATCAAATTAAGTGTTCATGTAAGTTGAATCTTTTTGGCCGAGTAGTTCTTTAGAAGATGTTTGAATGATGTCATTTATTTTTCCCTAGTTCTTAATCATCTTTCTTTAAGGAAGATGAGGCCTTATATTTATTCAACAAACTTAACTTCTAGGGCTGCTTTGTGCTAAGTGTTTAATTTTAGTTATTTCAGAGGTAACTGAGAAATTTACAGACAGACAGACAGACAACTTGGGAAAAGTGATCAAAAAGTTCCATTTTAGCTTTCAGCTCAGATGACCTTTAAATAGTTTGGAAACACCTTTTTGCAGAAGTTTTGGATCACTTTCTGTTTCAGCAATTATGGGGGCTGGGAGAAACATAGTGTCATCAGGAACCATTTTTGTGGGGTCAGCAACCTCTGTCCTATACTCCTTTGCTGTATCTGAAAAGCATATCATTAAACTTAAAATTTGTATTCTTCTGTGGCGTATCATTTTTTGTAACATTATGATAATCAATTGATATTTTGAATTGGTTTGCTTCACAAAAAATATAAGATTCAATTTTTGTTATCTTTTTTTTCATTCAATTGTCCAAACACAACGCATCGAACAATGATCGTTAATAAAAACTTACAGATAATTTGTACATATATATATGAACAGGCATAATTAACTATGAGACATCAAAGGATGCGGATTAGAAAATGTGAATTAAACTTACGGCAAAATTTTAAAAGAAGTTTAAAAATCAAAATATATCAAAAATATGAATTGGCAACCATATTTTAAAAAATTCACATATACATTTGTATATCTCCACCATGTTGTTCTTTGCTAATCCAACCCATAGAAGGTTAGTTTTTTCATCATAACCCAGGCTCTGTGGAATGTATACTTCTTCTGTTTTTAGTCCTCCTTTCATAAATAGCTCTCCTATATTTGTTCGTTCTTTTGTCAATATAAATAACAGGAAGTGACCATTATTGTCAATCAAATGTATCCTTGTGTTAAAAGGATCACAGATTAGTATGTGTGATAGTTCATCGGTACAAATTGCCAGTGGCCACATTTTTGATTCTGATGGACCCACTTTGTTGAGGTCATGGCTTTCTTCTGGAGGTCCTGTATAAGAAAAGCGGTGTCTTCCTCCATGTTCTGTTACTACTACAGCATTAAGGAGCCAATCAGACACAATAATATCTCCATTTTGGTTTTCTGTTATGTATCTTGGTTCACTGTAAATTCTCCCACCTGAATTGTCGTGCTGAATGGTATGAATTTGTTCTCCAGTTGAATTATACAGGACTACCTTGCCTTCTCCCCGATTATCAGTATTAACCATCCCGACCAGCAGGTCTCCAGTGGAAGGGGAGCTGTAGACACACCGTGGTCTCCAAGGTTCCGCGTACTTTAATAATATGCTCTTTGTTGTATTGTCTGTTGACAGTTTCAAGATGTTACCCGTACTGTCTATATAAATTAAACACTTATCCTTATTCACAGTGTGTATTCCATATTGAGCACTAGCTATATCTGTCAAATGATGAAGATCGTCACCTACATTGTTTGTCAAAACGAGATTGTTATCAACATCGCTGATCCAGACGAGATTTGGAGTCACATGGGAAATGTGACGGCAACGCCTAACTCCTGTCACTCTAAGAGATTTCTGTAGCACTAGTTTGGACATCATTTTGGCCATAATTAATTTTCTCTTTGTCATCAGTCATTTTTTGGTCATACAGAAATACCCTCTTATTAATGTTATCCCCGTTCTCTGGAGTTTCTCTGTAAATCAAAACATTGTGCTTTAAATAAGCCTTATTTCATTTTAAACAGTATAATACTGTAATTCAATTTGTGCCTGAAAGTAATACATGTATAAAGCTACTGTGTGAAAGATTATCAATTGATTGATTGATTGTATATTGTATAACGTCCCTCTCCAGAATATTTCACTGATCAATTGAAAACAATGTTTTGTTACAGTGTGAAAGAATACTAGTATCAGAAACCTAGCAGATCTCGGAATTTTTCTTCCCTTCACAAAGATCGACTGATAGATTGTATGTTGTTTAACGTCTCTTATGATAATTTTTACATACATTAAGAAAACCATATACAGGAAAAAGGCTTCAAAGTTGACCTTTATTCCTCAATCAGTGTCATGTGCACTAAGAGAACTATATCGCGCCAACGCCCGCCAGGACTTGGAGTTTCGATTCTTATGGTCTCATTAAAAAGACCTGCAACTTACAATTCAAAGAGCCGAATGTTTTCAAAGGAGAGGTTCCTACCTATATTTTATCGACTTAGGTCGATATCGGTCTTGGTCGGAATTTGAATCCATGAGATTTCAATCATTCTTTACACAGAGTATTGAAAAATGAAAATATACCATGACCTGTTATAAGAAAAAACAACAACCATCCTGACAAAGGATAAAAACCGCCAATGTTTCTGAAAATAAGAAATTTACATTTACGCATACTTCTTACCTGTCATCTTTCCTAAACTACTTTCTCTATACATAATTAAGTTTTAGCAAAATGTAATACTGAGTTCCTTGAGCTAGACAACTACGTTTACAATAGTAAAATCACTAATTATCAGCTATGACGATTATAAGGATAAATCAAACAAAATAAGATTAACAAATAAATTATTATTTTGTACATGCTTGTGGACATAAAATATTTCATTTGTGAGAGAGAATTTCTTGTATATTTTAATCGTGCTTCCCTCTCGTGAAAAAAAACTTGTCCTACTCGTGACAAGACTTTTCTATAGGTTTTTTTTCTTTTTGACAGTTTTTGACCTTTGGACTTTAATTTCGATTTTGCACAACTTTTAAAATCCTTTTGCACAATTAATACACGGGCTGGGAATACTCACAGTAACCGTAGTATTTCTTGTGACAAGACCTGCTTTGACACTTTGACCTTGAACTGGCAATTTGACTTCCAAAAAATGATGACCTGGGCCATATTGAGCTAGATTTTTTATATTTCACATGTAGACATCTTATGACAAGACTTTCCCCTGGTTACCATTAATTTTGACACAAAGTTAATAAAGTTAGGAGAACAGATTTTAAGACGATACAGGTTAATAAGAATTATAAGATTGTGATAAATTTAGGTAAAAGAATCAGAGAATAGTCAAGTCTTCTGTTTCAGTGTGTGTTGCCGTGATAGTAAACCGGTATAAATATAGGTCTGTAATATAAGAAAATTAGCATATGAAGTTAGCGAAATATGTCACTTGAAAGCTTTATATTTATTTGATATACAAGTATGTTCAAATTACGAAAGTGGCATTTTTTCATTGCTTTTCTTTTCAGTCTAATCGTGTATTTGTATTGTTGTGTTTATGTGCTTGTTTATTTATGGATGCATTCTTATGATCATTTTACCCCAAGTTGGTCTTCGTACTTAGACATGTCGTAAAATTCAAACTGACAACAATTTACAAACAAGTTTTTAAAGTTTTAATGTTTTATATGTTTAACTCTATTTATTTTTAAATTAAAAATCTTTCTATGTTGTATTAATGACCAACACGTGTGCAAAATTACTATATTTACGATATAGGCTTAAGAAATTTGACAAGTGAAATCGACATTAGCGAGAGGGGAAGACTCAAAAAGACGGGATCGCCTGTTTCAAAGCAACAGGAATGCCGAATGGCATTCCTTTAAACGAGCCACCCGACAGAAATTTTAAAATATTTGAAAAACTGCCGACATATTTCACAATTAGGCCTACATTCTCGAAAGCGGTCCCTAAACATGCCAACCAAGAGCGCCGAACTGTGTTGACAACGTTCCAGTAGCAGTGGAAAAGCGAAAATGTAGGTTTACAATGCTTTCAAACTTATTGAAATAGCAATGTTTATGCTTTATAGATACAAAGGTTTCAAAATACATAGTATACTGTCACATCGCAAACTCAGACATAGCATAAACATGTTACATGTCCGTAACGTACATTATATATGGGAATGCCTAATTGAAGACCTACAGGTAATTGAAGACCTACAGAAGACCTACGGAAGACCTACAAAAATGGGGGATATATACAGCAAAACTGGTATAATATTCTGATTAAGCATGCTCTAAATATATAAAATACACAAAAAAGTTTTATAAAAAGAAGCTTTAAATTGTATTTTTTAAGCTCGGTAAGGGGAACTATTTCTTCTCTCAGAAGACCTACAGCAAGAACGATAACTCGCGTAAATAACAAATCAGCTGTTTACCAAAACATATCAAGAAAATGTAATTATCAGAAAAATGTAAATAAAAAATAATGTTAAAGGACGGAAAAAATTCATTGGAGATACTTTATATATACATACATCAAAGATAAAAAAAATAATAATAATAAAATGCAATATTCAGTCAGAAACAATTCTATTTTGTTAAAAAAAAAATTAGTTATTAAAATCAGTAAAATTGTAAACACTGTACATAATTTATAATACCATTATATATATATATTATGTCAATCATAAAATCATTATAAATACATACACTTGTATATACGTTATTTTTAGTATTTTATATGTGTTTATAAATAGATCAGTATAATATTTAGTTCAGGTTTGAATTGTTGATCATTAATAAAAATTCATAAATGATTTGTGTTCTTGTTATTAATAATACCTAGTAATGTCATTTATAACATCTGGAAATTTTTATAAGATTTGCATTTATGTAGAGAATGAAAATTTTAAAATTGCAGTTAAAAGAATTAAATTTGAAGTAATTTTTCAAGAAGAACACAGACATAATCACTTTCAAAATCTTATTTCCTAAGAGTCAAAGCATCATAATTTTTTTTTAAAAATATGCATGCATTTCTTATGTGTTTATAATTTTATTCAATTTTAAAAAATGTGTATTTTCTTTTAATTTAATTATTGAATGGTCCACCTGGTATCTTCAGGATTGATATAATGTACATGTATATTTTGGCTCAAAATGTAAAAGAAATAAAACCTTATGTTTCATATTATAGTGCCTATTTCTTGGCATACAGCATGTTATCTGGAAATATACATTTAATTAAGCTATTAAATATTCCTCGTGAATGTCATATAAATGTGTTATATTAAAAAAAGATGACCATTTTGAATATTAAAAAAAAAAAATCAAAGCGTAATTCATTTTAGTAAGTTATATTCTGAATAAATGCACAATAATTTTATTTGTTTATTCTTGCTAGCATTTTTAAGATATAAAATAAATATATTTTTTTTAATATCTTTGCTCTGTTGACTGCAAATTAACATTCATCAGAGCAAGTGGGGTGTGTTGATAATTGCAATCAAAACACGGATATATCCTCAGGGTGTCTGTGTATACAACAAATTAGTGAAGATCGAAGCCCTTAGTACAGAGTAATATTGGTTAATTGAGACAAATCCACAGCATACATCCTTAATGTGAAACATGAAAAACAGAGTGTTATATTCAGGAAAGTATAATAGACAGTCAACTGATACTTGAAACCTGGCTGAATATGGATATTTTTATTTACTCTTTTGCACATTGAACCCCCCCCCTCTCTCTCTCTCTCTCTCTCTCTCTGGACATATGTGAGCGCAACAATTTTGACATTTTGGGATGAATTTTGACTCACTTAATAAAAAAATTAATATTGATTATTGAATGGCTTTTTCTAGGGCTTTTATATTTTACAAGCATGTTTACTGACACATGTCCCTTCTGTGGGTAACAATATTTTTGATCTTTTGACCTTTACCTTGGCGTTTCACTTGCATTTTAGACTCTTAACCATTGACATTAACTGACATACGGATTAATGTTTTACTATCACATCTTGTTTTTTTTTTGTTTTATACATTTATTTTTCTTTTTGGTTATTTTTTTCTTTTTCATTTTCACTTTTCTCTCTTCTGAACAGGCACCCGTTCGATTACTTTAAATTTGCTATTTAAATACAACCCAATGAGTCAGACTTGTACTCTCTCCTTCAAAATTTGTCACTTAATTTGCAACGGCTATTACATCAATTCAGGTTTTAAGCTTTTTTGGTAAATGAATACAACATAAATATCAAAGATCGTATTTAAACTAGTAGGGCCTTACAAATGCATGGAGACTGAACTGACAGAATTTTTCCAAAACTTGATTGAATTTATACTCGTTACTTGATTATACGAAAAATATCCTTTTAAATTTTCCTTGAGGACAATGTACATAATCGTTTGGGTACTTGTTAATAATGCGCAGTTCTCCCTATTGAGGATTTCTATTGAAAAGAAAATTAACCGTCGTTAAAAAATCTTTTGAAAGTTCCACAATTGAAAGGATCACATTCGCAATTCTTAAATCTCTCTCTCCAATTTTTACAAGAATTCTTTTCGTAAAATTGTCTACAGAGATTGTCAGAGTAAATGTGAAAAAAAAACCTGGGTACAGATTTCGGGGTAATGCAATGGATTCTATCCATTCAGCTGAGAAAGTTTCTCAATGGCATTTGTTCAATTTTGATCACATACCTCCACGTCCCACATTACAGTGTGTTAATAAGTAATTCACAATCCCGTTGGAAACAATTTTTTTTAAAACAAGCATCCAAAGCACGTAATTTCGGCCTCAGAGTGTGTGGAATAAAACCCTGGATAAATCTCCATACAACCTCAATTGAACCTGCATACTAGTAATTCATAACATACCATACACGTAGGTTCACAATATATTATTAACCGAAAGCGTCAAATCATTATAAAATGTATGTTATACGTGTGTTTTATTGTCAAAAAAATTGAAAACAAAGCTAATAAAGCTAAGTTTATATCTCATCAAAAATTTGCATATCGCCGAATTTGAATTTCACATCTCGATTTTGCTTTAAATATACATACAAAAGGTTAATCCAAATATTTGAACAAACAAGGTTTTAAATTAATTTTTTTTCATAAAATTTTGAGAACGGAAGAGTATTCAAAAGGTCCATCAAGTCAATTTTGTACCATGCCAGATTAAATGTACATGAGAGTATAACGAGGTTAAGGAAAAGAATTTTTATTTAAGGTTCATAAACCCTCTGCTCACTCATATAAAATGTTGCTTGAACCTTAATAATTTTCCAAAAGAAATGTATTTTTTAAGTAAAATACAAACAATTATAGCATAGCTTGCGTGGCAAAATTGGACAAAAAAGACACACCAACCTGACAAATCTATAAAGGAATAATAGAAATTTATGTCATTAAGAGTTACCTCTCTTACATGTATCAGAGTATTAATGATCCTTAAGTATTTTAGAAACTAGACGGAGGAGTGGGGGTGTCGGCACTGGATCCGTCGTTTCGGAAAGTTCCAAGTTTATATAGTAAAAATACTAGTAGTTTGTTCAATGTGCAGTGAATAAGAGCAGAAAAGCAGACAAATCTTTTATTGAATGACAAGCTGTTTACCAATGTAAATTGACTGTTTTATTTTATTTAAAAGATGAATTTAATTTTTGTAAATCAACGAGGACATGAACTACGACGCTTCACGCGTGTATACTTGCATGCATGGTTATTACTTGTATGCAGGCGTGAAGCGTCTTGGTATATGTACTTCATGAATTCTCAAAAAAATACATTCATATCTTATATTTACATCACTTTTTTGATGACTTTGAATTAACAAATATTTTTGTCATTCATCGATCATTTTTGAAAAGGAAAGTTGCCCTATTTCTTTTACTTCAATCAAACCAAAGAGCGAATATTATAAATCATCCCACTGTAGTTCATGCAAATATGAAATTTTTCAAATTTGCAAAGAATCGTTAGGCAAAATGTTTGAAAATGTAAATATTTATGAAATTACTGCACATTTAAGTATGTCTAAACGGCTATAGTTAAAGGGCCAATGCAAATAGTTTATGAACATTGAACAATATAATTTTTTTTCAAAAAAGTGAAATACCATTGTTAATACTTAAATCACAGACAAATAGGATTAGAAGAAAAAAAATTAAATTGGGTAGAATATAGATGAATAAAAACTTCTGGGAGTAATGGTGAAAAAACTCGCAAGAATCTTTTAGATGAGTAACAAATTGAGAAGGATAATTACCCAAAATAATCATGTAAAAGAAGGATATGGAGATTACGAACAGTATTCAGTCTCAACGTCCATACGAACAGTACAAAATAAGAGCAGAGCAAACACAGACCCCCGAAACATCAGAGGTGGGGTCAGAAACAAATCTCAAAATCCTAAAAAACGGATTTTTTTTTCTATCCTTTGGGAAAATATTTTCCTACGTGATAGAAAAGATTCAATCAGGAGAATTGTTTTTTTTTTCAAAGGATATGTTCACTACCATATATAGGATTTTTTTCTCCAACAGGACATTAGATTCTCTGAGATATTAAATTCTACCTCTATAAATTACAATCCTGCAGAAAATGTAGAGAGACTTTATTTTCTAAAGGGAATTTTGCTCTCAAGGCTGATTTTCTCATTATAAAGGTGATATTCACCTGTCACAAAGGTAGTATTGAACTCTTTGAGTGATGGTACACCAAATAGTAAATATGGCTTTATGTAAAAAAAGAGCTTGGAGAAGCCCTTTTTGCATTTGGAAGTTGAATATTTTTATGCCACAGTAACTCTTCAAACTTAAAGTAAAAATTATGAAAACCGATGCATATACATTGTACTTCAGTGCCAATCCTAATTAAAAAAAGTCTTGAGGAGATTCTTTTAAATAAATATTTTCAGTTTTTTTCTTCAGTTTTTAACATCTGTGGCACATATTAGCATTCTTCCTTAATTGCGGAAAAAAATCCATTTTTTAAAAGATAGAATCTGAGGTTTATGCCTTATGGGTTTGTGTGAACTGATTATTTAGTCATATATTAGAACAATTTTTCCTTTTATTTTAATCAATGTGATTATTTAGCCGCCTTCAAAGTACAAAATTCAATTAACCCTTGGGCTAGGTGAACATCGTACCCCTTTAATGGCTAAATAATCGTGTTGCCTTCAAACAAAGCAACAATTGTAAATGTCTTGCAAATAACACTATTTTACAACTTAGGAAAAAAAATAATTGCATGTCTTTAATACACACCATCGTAATTTTTAGAATGACATGATAAGGGAAAAATGTAAAAAGAAGAAAAAGAAGAAGAAAAGGAAGAAAAGTAATAGTTCACCCCCATTTTCCAATGCATCCCATAAATATACATTAGTTCTTGCAATTTTTCTTCAAATAGTAAAATACCGGTCTACCTAGTGGTAGAGCGTTCGCTTCGTGATCTGGAGGCCCTTGTTCGGTTCTCTTTCGCGGCGCTGCGTCATATCTAAGACGTAAACATAGGTAGTGACTGTTCCTTCGCCAAGCGCCCGGTAATTAATGTAAAAGTCTCGGGTCTTTCACGGGCCTTAAAAACTTAAAAAATCCTGTGTCACGATAGGCGTTGGCAAGATAAAGAACCGTCACTGCTCAATGGCCCTGAGTGACTAGTAAATGTCTGATTTTGATGCTATTTACCGGCATACAGTGACGCCTCTGTATCATTGAAAATCTCTCGAATGGGAAACAATATACAATCAATCAATCAAATAGTAAACCATTGAATGTTTATATTGATATTTATTTATAACATTATTATTTTGTCTGGCTTAAACGATGCAGTTTTGATTTCAGAGCATTGCACTTTATAGCAATTCATTTCTTTCAACGAATATCCTGTGTAAATGCCACTCTTAATCTAAACAACTTGTGTTTTTCTATTGAAATCAAACCCAAACTGTATCAGACTTAGGCTGGACATTTTAAAGAATTTTACTTATAAATTTATTAATGTTTTCAAAATCAGTAGCCGCACCGTTTGTCAAATTAAAACTCTGATGAAGCTTTTCATAATTCCTAAATTTGTCTTCTTAAGTATGTATGTATATCGGACTAAAATCATACCATAGCTATTTATAAGAGGGGCGACAAAAAAAATCAGATAAATATTTTTTGTTGAAGAGAGCGTAAAGGATAAAAGATTTGCCAATCGATGCCGACAAAATGAACTATTATAGCATCACAATCAAAACTGATACAAGTACAATGTAAGTACAGTGTACATAATTATTTATTCAAAGGATCATGCATGCAAGAAGCACTGTAGTTGGTAGATTGACAAAGCATTCCTGTCGACCAGTCACACTTGCCCTGAGCCTTCTGAATTTAATATTTTAAAAGTACTCGTTGATGAAAGTCTGTAATTAATATGCGCTGCCTATGCATTTAAATTTGGTAAAATTTAGTTACTAATTTTCCAAACTCTAATAGGAATATAATGAAGACAATCAAGTAAGTTGATTTTTTGATGATGGAGTTAGTAAACAAAAATCGTGAAAACTATTATTTCATTTCAGTATTGAATTTTAAGTTATTTATCTCAATAAAAATTAAGACATTAAAGGTGAATTTTATCAATATATCAATTGATATACTAACAAACATATACATTAACTTTTGATATACTTCATACAACTAAGTCGCACATACCTTGTTCGTATGTTTGGAGAATAGTCATGAATGCCCTTTTTTGTTTACCTAGGATACGGTAATTCCCGCTTTCATCACATCTTGTATTTTTACTAACATGAAATATAGTCTATCGCAAACAAAGTAAATCAAATGACATGATTATACAAGTACAAGTAAGTATATGTTCTGAGTTTGATTAAGGATTAATTCTAAGTACAGCCACCTCCATCCAACGCTTCTAATTCAGTTCGCTCTCCTTCGTCGCTGGCAAGCATATGCGACTACGCAGATAGATTTTAATTCCTTTTCATGTGAAAATAAAAAGTCAGTGATCCATGAATTTGCTGAAGTCTCTATATTTAAGTGTTCTTTTAAATATTTCTTTTTAATAATGACGTCAAATAGTTTAGCATTTCACTTTGGTAGAGAGCAGTTAGCAGGAACATAGTATAATAATGAGAAGAGAAGTACATAATAAGGACCCTATTGGAAATAAGCCATACTGGCTTTCATGGGCTATCCTTGGGTTGAGGCATATTTAATATATCTATTTGAATTATATAAAAAGATTTATTAGTCAATTTGTTTTATACCTTATCTCTTAAATTATGTATATTTATTATTTTTATATTATGTTTAATACTCACACCTCAATGTTTATGTACATTGCATAATGCCTACACCTGAATAAAGATTATTATTATTATTATTATTATTATTATTAAAATGCAACATAGAGACTTGCAACTGAGAAAGTCTGGATGCTTCACGTTGCAAACAATTTGCATCGGGGTAAAGAAGATGCAGATATCCGACAAAGACATCCTTGCACAATAATGGTATCACATTTTAATACCAAAACAGATAAAATATACCTGTACAAGATGAACTTTCCTCTTCTCTTAGTGAATAGAGAGGTTTAGTAGCTATTAATTGTTTGAGAAAATAATGCAAAAGAGTTGGAAAAATTTGGAGCACACTCGGGATGGGGGTGGAGGGATCAATACTTTATAAAATGAAAGAAAGCTAATTATGCTTCTCCCTTGTTTGTTTGCTTGTGTCCTTTCATACAGCATAAAATTGGGATGTGTATGCTGAATCACCTATATTTTGTACAATAAACAAGTGTATATCACAGTGTTAAGCTTTAAGGACGTATGGTTTTTCTTTGGTATTCGATATAGAAATTCATTTTAAAAAACCGACTCGGGACTGTTTCTCATGAATTTCTTTTTAATTGTCAAAAAGGAGGGTAAAAAGCAGAAATTGCTTCCAAATAGTCAATGAATTATTTCAAATGATGTAATGTGAGACATAGAGGCCATGTGGTCAAAATTGGACAAAAGAGTAACTCCTCTCAGTTTACAGGCTAAAACCTGCTGACCTCGAAACCTGTACCCAAGATGCTTTCATATTTTTTTTTCGTTTAAACAATCTATGTAGATTTGAAATTACTAGTATTTAAAGAGTATACGTTTGTACAATGGGAGAAGAATTGTTAAAACGCGGAATATTAATAGTAATACTATAGCGTGGTCCCTTTAATTGTGGATTTTTTAAAAGATTTTTTTACAACAGTTACGTTACCCCTTCAGTAAAAAACCCCTAACAGATCGAACTGCACGACATTAACAAGTATATTCTTTACGCCAGGAATATCAAAAAAGGATATTCATCGCTTAATTGAGTAAATTTCTCAAGAGCATTCCAATATAATCAAGATTTAAAATATCTGTAAAGTCAGTGCCCATGCAGTAAAATTGTAAGTTTCTACAAGCGATAATATGTTCTTTTAAATCTTTTTTTGTATCTATTTTGTTCTACCCGAGGAATCGATTTAAAAAACGTACCACTTAAAATAGTCCTATTTCACTTGTACACAAAGATCTAATGATATTTTTATAGATTTGTTTTCTGTAGTCATCGGAAGTCTCGTAGTGCACCATGACTACATTTAAATAAAACTTAATTGCTCACTGGTGCGCCGTCACGTTGTCAAATATAGCCATTTTTCGTGTTTTGGGACCACTTTCTCATTTCAAATGCTTTGAAAACTGCCAAAAATTAAGGAAATGACTTGACATTTTTCAAATAATGACATAATAATAAGTGGAGAGAAATATGATTATTTTACCGTTAAAATAATTCTATTTTAATACTTAGATTTTCTTGAAATAAAACACGCTTATCCTCTAATGAAACCAACATGTTTTAAATCGTGCACAGTAGGTCTTTGTGGTTGTTCTTTGGATATGGGATGCAAAAAAAAAAATCAAATATATTTCTCGTCATATTTCATTTATGGTTATGTCTATCTCAAGGGCAAATATAAGAACGCATGCAAAATTTTATAATTAAACGTTTATATGTAACAAAGGCCAACTGGCCTTATAGGTCACCTGAGTATCATGTAACATTTTTCCAGCAATTGAATTTGGTTTGTGTTTTCAACCAGAAGCCTTGAAATTCACTATTTCGAAAGACGCACCATTGTTGATCATAAATATACACTTAACATGCTTACTTTGGTTACCTCAATACCAAGAGGTAGATCACAGTAACAAAAAGAAAATGCATTTCGATCCACTTTATAACCACCAGTTGTGCACACCGCCTCACAGGCACCACTAACCCTAGAGCTATATATTTCAAAATGTTATCATAAATTTAATTTCATCAAAAATGATTGATTAATACCAACGGGTAGATTTCAAAGCATTTATTTATTTTCAGACTTATCCCCCCAACTCAGACCTCCGGTACCCCTGACCAGGAGCCCTGAATTGAATAAGTTTGGAAGAGGAACCTTTTTTCATCATGAAAATGTACTTAGATCATTGGCATAATATATAGGAGCCCCGCCCTAACACCAGAACCTCCTACCTAGGGGCCATGAAATTTGGAGTTTTGGAAGAGACATTCTTGCTCATCATAACTTTGTACATAATTAATTTATATAATACCCAGGAAGCAGAGAAGATATTCAAAGAATTTATTCATTTTTACTATATAATCAATAGAGTCCGCCATAACACCAGAGCCCCTGACCCCAGGGCAATGAAATTCACAATTTTGGAAGACGCAGCCTTATTCAGCATAACTACGAGACATATGTACTTGGTAAGTTATTTAAGATTTTCAAAGAAATAATGCATTTTCACTATTGAATCTATATATAGTTGCGTATATATAGCCCCGCAATAACTCCAGAACCCCTGACCCTATAGTCATGAAATTCACAATTTTGAGTGAGGCAGCTAAAATGTGCATATACTAGAATTGTTAAAGATTGTTCGTAAATATACTTCAAGCGAAATGCCCAGCCACCAACTGTCTTCATTTTATTTTAAAATTCTCGTATATAAATGTCAGACAATTCATTTCCTAAATAAATATCTCTTTGTTGATGCTAATTTTTCTAAGTACCTTTTAAGCTTATACTTAATTTTCTAAGTACATTCTTAGTCTATACTAAATGTTCTTAGTACCTTCTGAGCCTATACTAAATGTTATTTGTACTTTCTGAACCAATACATTTAGTAATTTTCTGAGCTTAAAATTTATATGTAATATTTTGTATTCTAATTGACAGTTGCTTCCTGATTCTTACATGATATCGTAACGTTTTTTACATCCCCTAGATATGTATGCGCACGAGTTATTTGTCTATCACCTGAGGGAATCAATAAGTTATCTTCTTCATAATCTGATTGATTTATTTGTTCCCAATTTTTCTTTTGATACGAGTATGCGTAAGACCTTTATGAAATAACCGTGTATATATACAAGCATGACAAAATCAAATCAAAACGTTCATATATAAATAATTACCGGGATACCATTATAGGCCTAAAACTTTTTTAAATATACTAATACTTTTGTTCCTATGACCTTGAATTTTAATCTTCTTTTCAAAAATGATATATTTCTTTATAACATTTGATTGAGAAGAGATAGGGCTTTCATATTTGACATTTGCATTACTTCTGACAAGGTCTTTTCGAAAATGCTATGATTTTTTGACCCCCCGACCATGCTTGATTTAATTTTCAAATATTTTAATTTGATGATTACTTTTAATGACATACATGCATGATAGGGAGTTAGTAATTGACACAATTTGCGCCAAAAATAATAGCATTCTATCAACCAAGACATTGAATTTGCTCTTCGTAACAAAAAAAAATACCCGTTTGGAGAAAAAAGAATTGGAAAAAGTCCTTTGGCTGCTGTGAATTGCACCAAACCAAAACTCTGTAATAGCTGATTCAGGTTGTATAGTTAGAGTGGAATATTAACATTCACTTTCCTTTATCAATCTATTACTCTTGTATGGTAAAAGGGCCATCTGTATCATTAAAGGCTTCAAAATTAGATCCTTCCTTAATTGGAAATCAAGGTCATTGAGCAGTAAAAGATATTATTTCGTGCCAATGCATGCCTGACAGGAATCCCTGGGTTTAAAATGGTCTTATCCGGAAGACCCGCAACGTTCACTTTAAAGTGCCGAGCGCTTGGTGAGAAAACAGTTGCTACCTATATTAAAAAAATATTTAGGTTATAGTCGTAGACAAGGTTTAAAGCACAGCTGACCTGTGAATAGCTAGTAAAACCCAAATAAATTTATGTAAATTATGTACATTTAATTCAGCTAACGCCATATTGAGTTGTTTATGTTTTAAAAATAAGTATCATTTATTGAAGAAAAAAGAAAGAGGACAAGAGCGATAACTCTGTTGCCTTTAGTATCTCAGTAAACTGCACGTTATGCTATTTATGTGCGCGCCTAAAATGTTCAAAACAGCATCCAACCGTTGAAGGTCGATCTCCAGTCAAGGTCACTGTAAAGATTTCCCGAGTAGCCATGCGTGGGGTGTGTTCGAACCAACACCACATCGTCCCTGTTGACTTCAGCCACCGCAACACCAGTGGTTGTGCGAATATTTACTGACCCCTCGCATGACGTGTACATGCTACCTATCTGGCGGGAATTTACTGCGATTTCAGAGAAGATAAATCCATTTCTATCACAATATAAGTTCCAGGTGAATATGTATACACCATGGCTGGGGACTGTGAAGGCCCCAGTGTGTGGATTGTAATGTCCGCCAATGTTGGTAACGATGCCGTCAAATAGGATTGTGTGATCCTGTGTTACATGGGTTTCATGCTTTTTCACATATGCTGAAAATGCTACACCTACAGGCGGGGGAGTAGACGTACCTGTTGAATATAAAATATTTCTAATTGCTATACATGGTGATGGAAAAATATTTATATGCAAATATATTAGACCTTAGCTTTAAAAAGATCATGACTTGGGAATGATAAACTACTCTTTATGCGATTTCTTGAAAAAATGCTTCAAAGCATACATGCGTTGTTTAAAAATTTTTAAAATAGCTCTGTTTGTGTCACAGTTATCCAGGCACTTGTATAATCTTAAACTTTAAATTTCATTGAAATTTGGATGAAGTGTATAAAATACTCAATCTTTGCTATCTCGAACTCAGTGAGACTGATACAAAATGGAGATGTTGAAAATGATCCATTATGAAGAGTGCTTCAGACTTGCAAATCACATCGACATATACATGATATTCGAGATACAGTGTATGAATGTTCGAGACAAAGATATATAACTTTATATTAGTAAGTGCAACGAAGGTAAAGTCTTTGTTTATGTACGCAAATTTTGATTAACAAAGATTTTTAAAAGAATATCTTCAAAACGAAATGTATAACATACCTGTCAAAAATTGCTTTCCGGAAGACCGAACATGATCTAGTCTGGGTTCATTTGATACAGCTATCTTCTTCAAAATACCACGAAAAACTGAAGAAGATTGCGATTGAACGGAACTTGCAGAAATTCCTCTTGTAACATTCAATGTATTATTTTTGAAATTGTCCGGTAAATTGATTGGATAATTCAATAATTCTTTTGATTGCGTATATCCTTTTTGGATTTCAGTATCACTGGTGTCCATGCTACTGATTTTGATTTCAAGATCAAAAACTCTCCTTTTCAATTCGGTATTTTCGAACGACACCTTCTTATATTTCTCCTCATGCTCCATCAAAATGTTTTCAAGTGCGGCCATCTTTATATTCTGTAGCACGTTGATTTCTCGTTCTTCTTCAACCATCTTAAGAAGATCTTTCACCAAAACTTCTAATCGAATGAATCTGTCATTGTTTGTGATGGATTCAGCTGTCGTGGAAGAAATCAGCAACAAAGAAAGGAAACACAGTGTGTGCAGCGCCATGATTATTTCCTTGTGCCATGAGATAACAAAACCTTGATTCTGCTTATCTAAAAAGCGTTTAGGAGAGATTACTCGCGTGACATAATCGGAATTAATGTTATGATAATACAAGTAAAAGAGACCAACAAACATGCATGTAAAACAATTGTTATATTGTCCAGTCGAATGGGAATTCTTACTCGTCCATGGAAAATACACCCACCTCTGATGTTTTCAGGGGTTCATTCTGTCCTTTTCATGCTCTACCATATTTTTATTACATACCAGTACCTAATGTGCATATTCAATTTTAATGTTGATTTTACTTAATCACGTGACGTTGTGATCCGACTTTCCGGATAACCATACTGGTTTTCTAAATACATGTAGCTTCGCATCCCGTTTGATTTGATGATCAGCGCCTGTCAATTTGACGTGATATACGACTCTTCGGGTCAAGTTACTTTCATGATAATATATATTAATTGTATACCCAACTGTGTATCACTCAAGTTTAGTTTAGATTTTATGCAATCACGTAACGTCGTGATCCATCTTCCCGGATTACAACACTGTGATTTTCCAAATCCATATCACCACTCTCCGAAAATGATGACGTAGTACGCAGAAACATGGCGTTATTTTTCTCGAGTCAGTTAAAAAATTCCTTGACAATATGTTTTGTTTAATGGATAAATATTATAATATTGATCTGTAAAGTGTTATTTTAATATATTTAGGTTCTTGTTACATGTAGCACCTGATACCTATCCTGATGTTTTGGAGGCCCGTGTTTTCTCTGCTCCTATTTTGTATTGTTTTATGGGCTTTTGATCCGCATGGAATACTGTTCGTTATCTCCATATGTTTCATTGTTAGGGGTTATATAATTAATAAATATTATTATAACAGAATCTTGATCTGAAGGGTCTTAAAATTTAAAACAGCTTGTCAAGGAACTTTTTTTAACGTCATTTTTTGTGTGTACTAGTTCATTAATTTCAGAGAGTGGCGATAAAGACTTTCGGCAACAATCGTGGATGTACAAGTACTGCACAAGGTAATTGTTGAAAGTCTGGGAACCACGTCAGTATACTGAAATACTACATTAAAGTCCTCGGAATAGATCGTACTAGTATTTGCCAGACTGGATTCTATGTGCAAAAAAGTTAACTTAGTTGACCTTTCAAGTCTGATTTTTCAGAAGAAAATAATCGTAATTAGAGCGTGATAAGATGGCTTTTACTCATAAATTATCATTCTTGGATTTTATGTGTACACGACATCCGCATATTAAGAAGGTTATGTACTTACCCAATGGTATTCCTTTTACTTATAGTGTCGGACGCTTGCAGTTTAACCAGCCGCCGGAAACATCTATATCCAGGACTCATCACACTTGTGCCCTACTATGAGATATCCGCGACCGATGTTTTAGAAATGAAATTATCAAAATTCACGTTAAAAAAGACGCTTTGCCTGCCAGAAATATGATTCTTTTTTCATTGATTTGTGATACATGCATCGATCTGAAGAATCTTTTTCAAAAATCTGATTTATTTTATGATAAAAAGGCATCTCATTGTATTGGATATGAGAATATTTTTCGATATCAAATTTCTTTTCTAATTCTCATACTTCTGCTTTGATTTTTCAAGTGTGTTTTGCTTGCCTAGATCAGTGGTAGGTAAACTGGATCTGGAGTCGTGAACAAGGAGTCGAATCTGAATATATTTGGAATTCCACTGGTGGATTCTTAGACCAGTTCTTCAGTCGAGGCCGTATAAAGCGATGTCCCGTGTTGTAGAAAGTACTGACTCGGAAATGGTCCCTAACAACTTAACGGCTGTAAGTGTCGAGTTTAGGTTAAATTGCACCCTTCCACCGGCAATGAGTGACGTCTCCATATGAGTGAAACATTATTAAGAAGGACATTAAAGTAAAAAAAACTACACACAAATAAAACAAACGAAAATCTTTTGTTATTCTAATTATTTCTAGGTGTTCAAGTCGAGTACTTTCTTGCGATGAAATCAAAAGCCAAAGATTATACCAATGGTCAATATCAAATTTAAAAATGAAATATACAGCCGCGAAATCGTATTTTTCATTTACGATATAAAATGAAGGGGACAGAAAAACCTACCGGATGTGCACTAAAAAAAGCTGGCGTCATATTTTAGCGGCTTTATTTCATATGTCGATGAAAAATATGAAAAGTACAGCTAGTCATACAGTTAGAAGTAAAATAAATTCTAAGTCCTAAACCTCAATCCCAACCACGAACAGAATTTCGATCAAATTGTTAATAAACTTGTATCAACTTCATGTAAAATTTGAAGAGTCTAATAGTATGATCATCGTGGGGTGCTTCAGACCAAAGTCAAGGAGTGTAATGCCATTAAATTTTATGCTATTTTTTTTTTAATTTACTCAAATAATTTTATGATTCAAAGTGGTAATTTTCCGAAAAAATTGTGTCAAAAAGTAAAACAACTATCAAACATTCAATGTATATTTTTAAAACTTATTTTCTTCATAAGACTGTTTTTTTTTTGTTTCAGAAAAGTAACCATCCATTAAAGGTCGATTTCCAAGCTGGATCACTATAAAGACTTCCGAAATGACTAGTACTCATTCCAGTGAGTCAAGAGCCTTTTGCGAGATAAGCCCAATGATTTTGCTTCCACTTTAGACCCGGTCAATTTTAGCAATTCTTTTAATTCTTCAGGTTCCACAGATACCGACATTTCAGTCTGCAGAAAATTGTGAAGACATTTATTGTTACAATGCAAGCTTCTCAACAGAATCTTGCTCATTATTTTAGCGTGAGATTTCACTGTTTTCATCAAAATGAGGTTCACTTTTTGCAGTTTCTTCACATGGTCGTCCATCTTTCCAACTGATATTTTCATCCTATTAAGTCTAATTTTCATGTCTTCATTTTCGATCTTTAACTTTTTATTATCCTCCTCATATCTTGCTATAGTTTCCTCAAGGTACCTGATCCTGTTATTCTGAAGAGTATTTTCGTGTCTTTCCTTCTCTTGCATCTCTAGCAATGTCTTTATCACATCTTCTAAATGGGAGATTCGATCACCGTCTTTGGTAGAAATTTCCTTTGCCGCGACGATCGCTGCCAAAGACACCAATAGCTGTAGTAAAGAAAGAGGCACCATTACACCTTCGTTTTCTTCTCTGAATGACCTCTTCAAGTCTTATCTAATAGGCACCAAATACTAGTAAGGACAACTTCATTTGAATAGTGCAAGGTAAAGAGTGAACTTTTGTGTTTCATTTCACGAAAAAAGGCGTCATATGCAACACATTCTTCATTATAAACTGAAAGCTGCGATGTACACTCAAGGAGTCTTGTGAAAACAAATCTAACCAGGTTAAGAATTAATAATGTGAAGTTTATGCTTTAATCTGAAATGATGTAAAGGACAATAAAATATAGAATTTTATGAAGTATTTTTGAAAGTGTTGCTATAGACAAAAATGGGTATTTATTTTTTGGGGGAAAAATTAAAATGTCTAACATATTCCCTGATTCTGTTATCCCGAAGAATTATTATTTGGGTTTTTTTGTCTTTCATCTTCAGAATTGCCTTTATGACATCCTCTAATTGGGTGGTGCTATTATTGTCTATGCCTTTGTCAAGAAGAGGATTGGGTAAGAAAGGAATGGAAATAAAAAAGACGTCTCTTACCCCTTTAATTTCTTTTTTAGTTGATCATGACCTTTAATGTGTTATCTGTTATACAATAAATTGAAGACATTGTCTACAATTACAAATGTATGTGTATAGTACTTTCACGTTCTCTTGTGAACTGAGTGGTCCGGTTACAAAGAATTTTATAACTAATCGTAAATGAAAATTACAAATGAAATACTTTAATTTTTAATATGATCAAGCTATAAATATATATTGCATTTGCAGATTATTATTTTTTGGAAGAGAAATCTATTTTAAAAAATTAAGGCACAAAACAAGATATTACTTTACATTATAACTGAAGTCACAGTTACAAATGGATCGTTGGTTTGTGGGTATCAGTTATACTGAAAATGCAGTTTACCGGTAGTAAGTGAGTGTCGGATTTTAAAAATGAAATACTTTGAATTTCAGTATGATTTAAATACAAATTCATTTTGCAATAATTATTGTAGATTATTTGCTTTCTTGGGAGAAAAAAATATTTGAAATTAAATTGTCACGAAGTATACCACAATCTGTTAGATTCATAGTCTGTAAAATTAAAGGTTGTGTGCTAAAACTGGTCCCTAGCTGGTTATGACAGTAAGTGTACATGCTATTTGTTCGATAATCGTTATTATATTAGTTATATCATATGTATTTTTTCTAAACCTTTAAGACACGAATCGTTCAAATCTTTCAAACAAATGCATTTGGATTCATAGAAATTGGAATTAAATACATCTGTATTATTCTTATTTATATGTTCCTTTGTAAAATAGTAAACCATTGTCTTTCTGCATTCACTGAATGGATAATTTTAATATACATTTGATATATTATATCTATTCTGACAAAGTGTAAAAGTCTTTTTTTTATGTCCTGCTCATTGCCTTGAGCATTCTTCCACAAAACCAAGAACATTATGAAAAAATGATCCCAGTTAAAGGATCAGGTTTCCTTAAAATTAGGATCTTTTAAAATTAGTTATTTAAGGATTGTAAATGCGCTGACCGTTCAAGAAGTGTACTACAAATCCAACGGAGAGTTGGAAATAAAAAAAAATATATTTTCCCCTTATAGAATGTATCAAAAGTGCAACATTCATGATTAATTCCACATATTTTATTCTTTTAATATCTTTTGCCACTGATTAAAATAATAACCATCCACTAAATGTTGACTTCCAAGCTGGATAACTATAAAGACTTCCGGAATTGCCATAACTGGGATGTGTTCGAACTAAGACTATATCATCCTTGTTAATTTCAGCGACTATAATACCTGTCGTTGTTTGGATGTTTGTCGTGCCTTCACAGGAAGTGTACATACTACCTATCTGGTTAGAATTAACAGCGATTTCAGAATTGATGTATCCCTCTGTATTACAGTACAGGTTCCATGCAAAAACGTAGACTCCGTGTACGGGTGCTGTGAAGGCTCCGGTGTGTGGGTTGTAATGACCTCCAATGTTCGTCAAGATGCCGTCAAACAGGATTGTCTGATGTTCTGTTAAATGGGTTTCGTGTGGTTTTAAATGCACATAGAATGCAACACCATTAGGTTGTCAATGAGGAGTTGTTGGTATACCTACAAAAATACATAAATATAACATTATATAAATGGTGCCTGTTTTGGAGGGTAACAGTTGAAATTGACACCCAAAGGAAAACCATTGTCAACCGACGCGTCAGCGGAGGTTGACAATGGTTTTCCGAGGGGTGTCAATTTCAGCTGTTACCCTCCAAAACAGGCACCATTTATTTTATTATATTGAATGTCTTCTTGATTTAAGGTGTCAGAAAAAAAATTGTTGATCGTCTTTACGTTCACGTTTAGAAAGCTTTCAAACTCCACGCTATTTCGAAAAAGATTTACTGACCTCTTTATTGTTTATTTGATACTCTAAGTGTCCTTTATCATCTAAAGTTTCGTTATTTCTGCACTCGCAAGCATGTTTCGTCTGTCGTGTGTTGTTTTCAAGAAAGCTACATCGGACGCAAGCTTTCATTGACGTCAAGTTTAATCCGGTTCTTTCAAACGCACAATTGACGTTTTGAGATTTCTACGGTGAACCGTACGCGCATATTTTCCACGCATGTGACATTACCGTTGTGTTACCCGTTGTCACGTGTGTTGCTAAGGCTGAGGGTAATAGAACGGATTGTTAACTGCGTCTAAACCAATCAGATTTTAGTATTTAACATGAAAGTATAATAATATTAAGTATCAGTATTGAGTTATTGGAAAAGTCATTTAAAATACGTTCTGTGCCATCTCATTTCTACCACAAAAGAGTCGCATATAAATAGTCATAATTTTTGTATACTTCAGTGCAAAACAACTGATAACATGTCAATGAAAATTAACTATTTCTTTTTTTAGAAATTTATTTTTTATGTGTTCTTCAAATATCATTTCAAAAGTACCATTCTCTCCATTTGTTTGCTTATATTGTTCACAGCCAAACAGTTGATAATATTTCATATAAATTTTACGTAGTTATTTAATTAAAAGAAAACAGATTTAAAAGAATTATCCTTATCTTTAAAAATTACATTATTTTAAATGACAAAATTATATTAAAAGATATTAAGATATATATAAAGTTCATTTTTATGTATCCGATCGATCGATTGATTGTATTTTGTTTAACGTCCCTCTTAAGAATTTTTCACTCCTATGGAGAGGCCACCACTTGCTGGTGGTGAGGTGCAAATTTTCTCCAATACTAGGCAATTACGGTCATTGAACAGTGAGGGATCTTTTTCGTGTCAGCACACACTGCGACACGGGACCTCGGTTTATATGGCTGAATCTGCAGAACCGGTCTCCACGTCCAACAGTGGGATCAACTCCTTATTTCGTGACTCCAAAGCAGACGTTCTTACCCCTGTGCCACGCGGCGGGCAACATTAAGTATTCGAAAAATATATAAACTTTAAAAAGATACCTGTCAAGAGGCGTTTTCGAGATGAAGCCAATGATTTAGATTCCACTTTAGACTCAGTAAATTTTAGTAATTTTTCTGACTGTTTCATAAAGTAAATTTTGTAAATGTGAGCATAGACATGAAAGATTATACATCATTTTATATATTTCTTCCATAAATCTCAAAAAATAATTGAAAATAAGTTTCCAAGGGACAATTCAAGTTGGTCTTTATTTTCAACACAGCCGAATACTTGTAGTAGCCCATAATGCATTGCGACTAATTCATCAGTTGGTAAAGTTAAAACAGATAGCTAATTTTCATGCAAATTTATTCTGACGTCAGAAAATCTAGTGGTCTCGACCTGTTGAAGATTATGGCCCTTGCTCATAACTATATAGGTAGTTCATCTGCTTATAAACCCAAGATCAAAGAAGAAAATATTCAAAGATTTAATGTTTTCACTATACATGTAAAATCAATACAGTCCCGCCCTAAAAACCAGAACCCCTGACCCTGGGGCTATAAAATTCACAATTTTGGTAGAGGCTCTCTTGCTCATCTTAACTATGTACTTACTTAGTTTATTTAAAACCTAGGAGCAGAGAAGATTTTCAAAGAATTCATGTATTTTCACTATATAATCAAAGGAGGTCCACCCTCACACCAGAACCCCTGACCCTGGGGCCATATATTTTACAATTTTGGTAGAGGCATTCTTGCTCATCATAACTATGTATTTAGTTAGTTTATTTAATACTAGTACCCAAGAGCAGAGAAGAAGATTTTCAAAGAATTCATGTATTTTCTCTGTATAATCAATAGAGCCCCACCCTAACAACACAACCCCTGACACTGGGGCCATAAATTTCATAATTTTGGTAGAGGCACTCTTGCTCATCATAGCTATGTTCTTAGTTAGTTTATATAAAATCTAGGAGCAGAGAAGAAGATTTTCAAAGTATTCATGTATTTTCACTAGTATATAATCAAAAGAGCTCCACCCTCACACCAGAACCCCTGACCCTGGGGCCATAAAATTCACAATTTTGGTAGAGGCACTCTTGCTCATCATAACTATGTTCTTATTTAGTTAATATAATACCCAGGAGCAGAGAAGAAGATTTTCAAAGAATTCATGTATTTTCACAATATAATCAATAGAGCCCCGCCCTAACACCAGAACCCCTGACCCTGGGGACATAAAATTCACAATTTTGGTAGAGGCACTCTTGCTCATCATAACTATGTGCTTAGTTAGTTTATTTGATACCCAGGAGCAGAGAAGATTTTCAAAGAATTCATGTATTTTCTCTATATAATCTATAGAGCCCCGCCTTAACACCACAACCTCTGACCCTGGGGCCATAAATTTCACAATTTTGGTAGAGGCACTCTTGCTCATCATAACTATGTACTTAGTTAATTCTTTAATACCCAGGAGCAGAGAAGAAGATTTTCAAAGAATACATGTATTTTCACTATATAATCAATCGAGCCCCGCTCTAACACCACAACCCCTAACCCTGGGGCCATAAAATTCACAATTTTGGTAAAGGACTCGATGTTAATTACAATCATCCACACAGTTTGACTGCTTGATGTCCAGGAGTAAAGAAGAAGATTTTTAAAGATTGCATTAATTTTAGTGGTTTTGGCCCCAACCCAAGGCCCCGGGGGTGGGGGGCAGGGATCATGAAATTCACTATTGTTGTTCCCCTTCACCCATCGATGCTTTGTGCCAAATTTGGTTGATTTCAGTATTGATTTGATAAAGAAGAATTCCATCTCTGACTTGTTTGTACTGGTATAATATGCGCTTTCGTTTTTCATCTTTTGAGTATTGTACTTTTTATTATTATATTAATTAAACCTTCATATCTAAATTTGATGGAATTAAGCGACTAAAGCACATTAAAAATTTTTATTGAAAAATGAATAATCTTTATTGTACTTACATACACAACCACTTGTAATTTTTATGAAAACGCTCTTCATTAAGTTAATATTGCAATGGAAGACAATCAGACCCTACAACTGGTTTAGTTCCTGCAAATTATTTGAACCTCAGATAATTATTTCTTTATTATGCTTTTTAATCGTTTACACACTTATCTTCGAGTATTCGAGTATAGAAGTATGCATTTTTCAAAATAGAAAGATGTTCTCACTTTTGTCCTACTTTTGATTATAGGATAATTTTCAGGAAAATTATTGTTGTAATGCTTTGTATGTTTTTTTAAATATTGTAAAATCGTTAGATTTCGTGGTGACTTGAAAATTCTTGGTATTCCTATGCACTTTTCCTCTTCCAAACTATCATAACCGTTCGAGGGCTGTAAATTTGTACTTATAATCGGAACTGAGTGTTCACGTCAGCTCCTACCAAGACAAGGAGTTGAAATTTTATTGTCTCATATGCATTCGAAGGACCAGTCTCCTGGTCCAGCAGTGGATGCAAACCCTCGAAACAAGACTCCCCGAATCTAGAGTAGACATTCTACCAACGGCGCTACGCGGACGACTAGATATGTACCAATGCAAGAATTAACAGCCCTCTTCAGCTGAAAATTCAAGCAACCCACAAGAATTTGACCTCATGAATTTGATGAATTTTGATTATTTTGGCTTTAAAAGAATGAAATTCATTGCGGCCCACGGACACCTCGCCCCATTGACATTTCGGCGCAACATTGATGTCTCGATTCAGGTGGGTCGGCCCAAAATGTTAAACAAGTTGGCCTATACATAAGACACCGTAGGTGTCATAATGGTGATAACAGGCGCTTAAATTGGGAGACAGTAAAAGTATACTGTGGTTTCATCAATTTTCGTTGGCATCAATTTTCGTGGATTTTGTAAAACAGACAGTTTCGAGGATACCTAATTTCGTGGACAAAAGCATTTCCTATACAAATGAATGTCATATTTCGTAATTCGATGAACATTTGAATTCGTGGATCTGCTCAACAACGAAATCCACGAAAATTGGTGCTCAACGAATATTGATGAAACCACAGTATATGGAGATTACGAACAGTATTCGAGCTTAAAAGTCCATTAAACATTACAAAATAGGAGCAGAGCAAACACAGACCTCCAAAACATTACAAGTGAGATTATATGCAATTGATAAGTGAAAATCCCCTGCCAACCGGTCACATCCGCACCGTGCTCCTTGTCATCATAAAATATTATGACCGAGCTGTTGTCTTTCATTTGGTAAGCTTTTATTTGGTTTGTTTTGTCAGCAGGGACAAGTACATACTGATCGTATAATCTATCTAAGAAGTTTTTCACTTCTGATTTATTGAACATAGATGGATAGATGGTTTTCATATTGCCCCTCAATCACTGGGTGCCAAATTATAGAAAACATCTGATATATTAAATCCAGTCTGGCAAGTATCAAGGTCTTCCTTTTCATGCCTGGCCAATAGCCATTTAGGATCTTTTAAAATAAGGGATTTAAGGATTAAGGATTTTCTTGAATATCACTTTTGAGAAGTGATCTCCAACCCCTACTGAGAGTTTGATATCAATAAAATATTCTTCCCTTATAGAATGTGTCAAAAGTTCAATATTTATAATTTGTTCCAAGCCTTTTACTTTTTTTTTTCACTTCAATATCTTTTGCCACTGTTAAAATAATAACCATCCACTAAATGTCGACTTCCAAGCTGTGTCGCTATAAAGACTCCCGGAGTGACCTCGACTAGGGTGTGTTCGAACTAAGACTATGTCGTCCTTGTTAATTTCAGCGACGATGATACCTGTAGTTGTATGAGCGCCTGTTGTGCCTTGACAGGAAGTGAACATACCTCCTATCTGGTTAGAATTAACAGCAATCTCAGAATGCATGTATCCGTCTGTAATACAGTATAGGTTCCATGTAAAAACGTAGACCCCATGTATAGGTGCTGTGAAGGCTCCGGTGTGGGGATTGTAATGACCTCCAATGTTCGTCAAGATACCGTCAAACAGGATCGTTTGATGTTGTGTTATTTGGGTTTCGTACGGTTTTAAATACACAGAGAATGCAACACCATTAGGTTGAGGAGTTGTTGGTATACCTACAATAATACATAAATATAACATTATTAAGTATCAGTATTGAGTTATTGGAAGAGGCATTTAAAATAAGTTCTGTGCCATCTCATTTCAACAACAAAAGAATCAAATATAAATAGTCATAATAATATTTGTATAGTGTATTACAAAACATCTGACATCTGACATGTCAATGAAAATTAACTATTTTTTTTCTTGGGATTTATTTTTGATGTGTTCTTCAAAATAATGTCATTTCAAAAGTACTATGCTCTGCATTTGTTTGCTTATATTGTTTACAGCCAAATAGTTATTAATATTTCATATAAATTTTACATATTTAATTAATTAAAAGAAAACAGATTTAAAAGAACTATCCTTATCTTTAAAAATAACATTGTTTTAAATGACAAAATTATATTAAAAGATGTAAAGATATATATTTAAGTTTATTGTTATGTATCCGATCGATTGATTGATTTATAAACCGAGGTGCTGTATGTGCTGGCACAAAAAAGATCCCTCACTGTTCAATGACCGTAAGTGCCGAATATAGGAGAAAATTTGCAGCTCACCACCGGCAAGTGGTAGCCTCTCCATATGAGTGAAAAAACGAGGGACGTTAAACAACGTAATGGCTGAATCTGCAGGACCGGTCTCCACGTCCCACATAGGGATCAACTCCTTATTTCTCGACTCTATATAAAGGGGACGTTCTTACCACTGCGCCACGCGGCGGGCAACATTAAGTATTGGAAAAATATTTAAAAGAATACCTGTCAAGAGGCGTTTGCGAGATGAAGCCAATGATTTAGATTCCACCTTAGACTCAGTAAATTTCAGTAAATCTTCTGATTGTTCATCGTCCACAGATACCAACTTTTCAGGCTGCAGATAATTTTTAAGTTTTTGTTTTTTACACTGCAAGATTCTAAATTGAATATAGTTCATTAATTTAGCGTGTGATTTAACTGTTTTTATCAAACTGAGGTTTTTTCTTTGTAGTCTCTTCACATGGGCGTCAATCTTCCCAACTGATATTTCCATCTGATTGAGTTTACTCTTCAGCTCATCATTTTTGGTCTTCAATATCTTATTCTCTTCCTCGTATCTTGCCATAGATTCCTCAAGGTTCCATATCCTTTTATTCTGAAGAGCATTTTCCCGCCTTTCCTCCTCTTGCGTCTCTAGCAATGTCTTTATCACATCTTCTAAGTGAGATATTCTATCACCATCTGAGGTAGAAACTTCCTTTGTCGTGACGATAACTGTCAAAGAAACCAATAGCAGTAACGAAGAAAGAAGCATTATTACACCTTTCTCTTCTTTGAATGTACTTATGATTTTCTCTCGGTGACCTTTTCACGTCTTATCTAATATGCGCAAAATAAAGATAACAAGAACTGGAACAGTTAGGAGGAAAAGTCATGTACGTACTTTTGATTTTTTTTTTCAAAAATAGGTTATTTGCAACGCATTCTTCAGTTGAAACTGAAAAAGCGATGGGCTCTGAGCAAGTCTAGGTCTTGCAAAAATAGAGAAAAGAACCAAAAAAAAAAAAAAAAAATTCTAATCAAATTCAGAATTTAAAATTTGAGGGTTTATTTTTTCTTTCTGAAAGAATGTGAGAAATGATACAGAGGGCAATAAAAGTTAATTCACTTTTTTATTTTTATTTTTTTTTTCAAATAAGTAATAACTAGGGTTTGTTGAAACAGGTTAAAACTAGATACAATTTTTATTTTTGAGCAAAAAATTAAATGTTTTACAAAGTCCATATTCTTGTGCATATCATTGCTGACTTTGAGAGAGATATTTTTCATATTCCTTGAACTCCTTTGTCTTTGGAAAAGCAGAAATATTTTTAATATAGACAATTTTGCCTCGGATTTGGCATCAGAAATATATATGATAGAATAAACACTTATTTTATGAAAGGATTGATTGATTGATTGTATATTGTTTAACGTCCCTCTTGAGAATTTTTCACTCATATGGAGACGTCACCGATGCTGGTGAAGGGCTTCAAATTTAGACCTATACTCGGCACTCAGGGCCATTGAGCAGTGAGGGTTCTTTATCGTGCCAACGCCTACCGTGACACGGGACCTACGTTTTTAAGGTCATATCCGAAAGACCCGTGACTTTCACTTCTAGTGCCGAGCGCTTGGCGAAGGAACAGTCACTACTTATGTTTACGTCTTAGGTATGACGCGGCGCCGCGATCGAGAATCGAACCCGGGCCTCCCGATCACAATTTTATGAAAGGAATATATGGAGATAAAGAACATGCACGATTCAAACTCAAAAATCAATTACACTATACAAAATAGGAGCAGAGCAAACACGGACTTCCAAAACATCAGAGGTGGGATCAGGTACCATGCAGGAGTGAACATCCCCTGCCGACCTATCAACAATGGATACAGTCAAACATTTGTCACATGGTTGTGTATTTTTCCTTGATATCCCCCACAAAAGAGATATATACGAATTGTCGTGTTTGTCCGTCTGTTTGTCCATGCATTCTTGTCCGGATATATATTTTTTCTTAAAAATTCAAACACTGAAGTAAAATTCGTATATACTCTAACTAGACAAAAAGATAACATATGGCACGAAGGGTATGTCATGATATTGACCCAAGGTTCTTCATGAAAATTTAAGGTCACTTACAGAAAAATATAAAATTTTAGTCCGGTCTAGACTGGGCTTAGACTCTGACTTTTTAACAAGGCAAGAGTGGGTCTTGGACTTCATCCAAGGTCATGCACTGCGGCAAGTATATTGTCAATGGCAGAAAAAAATATTTCCCGAGCTTATACTTGGTACTATGATTAATCATTGCTTATGATCTTAGAATGTGTATTGACCTTGATCAAAGGACATTCTGGCAAGTTCGAAGTCACTGAAAATAAGACATAGTATGGTCCATATTTTTTTAATGGAGAACCATTAGAAGTTCATCAAAATGGTGGTTAAGGGTTTTGTATAAATATGACGTGCGGATGTGTCACTTTAACTCAAGATTATTCCGGGAAGTCCAGGGTCACTGGCGAATAAAAATAATTCTTGTCCAGGTTATAACTTTGTATTGGAGAATCCCTGGAGGCTCATGTTTGGTACAAAGATTATTACTACTAGTTATATCCTTTGGGTTTGCTCCAATTAACGCCCCATGCAAAAAAGTTTGAGGTTGGAACTCTGATTGACTTCTGTGTTGGATATTTCAAGTGTTTGCTCCCCAACCAAAATGTATTGAATCTCCGTGAAACTAGAATGTCCTTGCACTTGGATTTTAATTCTTTCATAGATCAGTCTTGTTTTTATGATTTACTTCTCTACTGAGGAACTTCAGAAATTTCTTCATTACATAATTTATAATGTTATGCCCCATTAACTTTATCCATGTGACTTTTTGTATAAAAAATTATCAAAACTAAAGATAGAATGCATTTTTTTTATTTTGCCAGTTACTCATCCTCTAATAATCTAATGAATCAATATACATTAATAAGATATCAATAAGTTTTCATAAAATTCAACAGATGTTACACATCATTTAAATTATCATGGCAACTGGATCCGAAAAAAAAGTTCTTTCAAAGAAATATTAGCATACATATAAACGTTTCATTTGTTAAAAAACATAGAATGCAAAAGAGCTCAATAGTTACATGTACGTCTCAACATAAAACAGTTGATCTCCTAAACGCTTAAATATGCAGACTATATCTACTGACTAAAACGAATGCAGATTTATAGAATCATTAAGTCTATAACACTGAATAATTTTAACAGTGACCACTATAAATAGTTTCTAATCAATATTAGTCTTCCTTTAACCTACAATCATTCCACAAACTAAAATCTCTCATACTTTTAAATCATTTTCAAACAATAAGCTGTGAAACTAAAAATTCATAAATAATGCAAAAGTTGATTTGCATCATTGATGCTAATGTTAAATGCTTGAAAAGTGAATGCTCAATCAAAATTATGCTTAAAGAATTTTCAATTTTCACAGATTTATTGACAACTTTCATTTTAAAACCTTTACACAACTACAAATGTCCACCATACTGTAAAATCACATATTTTAGAGGTGATCCAATTTTTGTGGTTTGAAGAATATATATTGGTTTGTGAAATTTGATTTCGTGGATGAAGAAATGTTAAGTAGTAATTTATGTGAAAAATAACATTTCATGGTGGATAAATTCACGAATCTTTTCATACCTCCAAAACACAGAAAATTACCCCCCCTACAAAAATCAGTGATTTCACAGTATATTTTGCAAAAAATAATATTTTGGTTTTCTACAGTAAGAAAAGAAATCTAAAAACTTTAAAGTGAAGTAAACAAATGAATTTTTTGTGGCTTCACAGTCTGGCAAAAATATGAAATAATTAAAATGTTTCACAAAATAAAAGATTCTTAACTGAAGGAGAGAAGAAAAAGAAAACATAATCTGATACCTCTCCGTAAGGACAGATGATACAAACAAAAAATGAATGCCTGGATTAGTATAATTTTTTTTGGCCTAATTTCATTAAAAATGATGAAATAATAAATTTCTAGAATATAAAGAATTGCAAGCCTTCTAAGATGTTAAAATGTTCATTTTACTCATTAAACATGACTTAAATTGCTATTTTCAAATTTTTTGACAAAAGTTTGTTTGTTTCATCTGTCCATAAGATTATTGGCTAAGTTGTCTCAAAAACACAAGAGAAGCTATGTACTTAGAAAATTCACAGTATCACTATACGTGCTATATCTCATACTGATAGCATAATTTATATCACAGATTTTTATCATTAAGTACAGTAAACCTCAGTTATCAGAAAGTCACAAGAATCAGGTAATTTGCTCCCTTAATAGCCAAGATTATATATCCACGATTTCTTTGTAAGTGAGTTCTTTATAACCGAGTTTTACTGTATATCAAATGCTACCACCTTTCCTTGTGGGACAAATGGAATAAACTTTTATCACACTTCCCTTTGTGGAAATATATTGACTACTCAGCACTAATCAAACTTTCCTTTGTGGGACATATTGACGAAGCTTTAGTTTGCTATAGAGGTTAACTTTCTAAACTTTTGTGTCAAATCTTCCACCACCATATTTTTCTCTCAAGCAGTTCCTCAATATATTGGACTGGTGAGCCACTTCCCTGGACTAAAATAAAAACAAAAAGGTTACAGAATTGTATTCAAAGAAATTTACAAAATATACAGGGGGTTTGCTTGAAATCGAGAACAAAAGTACTGCATACAGGGTTATTTTTGTCCTGTGTAATTTTCGCTCTTTTGACCTGCGACCAATTTTGCCCCGTTTTAAATTGGCCCGCTGATAGTTCCATTTAAGAAATTATGCTGCATTCTTTGAATTTGCCCTGTTTTAAATTCGCCTAACCATAAAGAGGGCGAAAGTGGCGCAAGTAAAACGGGGCGAAAATTAAGTCAACAACATCACAAGATGTTATACTCAAATGTGTGTGAAGGAGATTTCATCCAGAATACTTGCAACTATGTATATTCAAAATGGAAGCAAAATGTAACCGGTACAAAAAAGTTAAGTCTACTTTTGTTCTAAATTATCATTTCTTGGGGTAAAATCTTATTTAAGGAAAAATATTTTATACAAAATATGAAAAGATTAATTCAAAAATTATTGCTGGTGATAATATTTTTGCTTTTAAAAATAAAGAGTAAAATTGTATGTATAATGATTTTATAAACTAGTCTTTAAACTAGTATAAAAGATTTCATTGAATAAAGTTATAATTAAAATTTGAACATATTCTGAAAAAAAAAGTTATGAACATAATATTTGAAAAAACAAAATAGGTTCTGTTCAATTTCAATTTAAGAATCAAAATAAACAGAAATAACCAAAAGAATGAAAAAGTGATCAACTGTAAAGCATACTTACAAGTACATAAAATATATGACTGAAGAATAATTTTGATAATGTTTGCAAACATTTATTACAATTTCAATGTTTTCAAAATAGAAGTGCACTTTCTTAATATTATTGTAAACAACATATATAATTGAAAGTCCATCTTCCTATTTTAAGAAATTATTGTTTGCTACTCAAAATTATGAACACGTTTCCCCTGAATTACAGAGCTGCTAACATAATGAAATAGAACATTCTTAGGAAGGGGTCCAGGGGCTGCTGGGGTCTCTGGATGCTGATTTCTTTTTTTTTTCAAAATGATTGAATCTAAAAGCCTTACAAGCAAATTTTTAAAGGTCAGCAGCTCTGGACTTTTCATACTTTTTAAATGGTTTTCCTTCCCCCTTTCACTGCCCCTTTCCTTTTTATTTAAGCTTCATGACTGTACCCACCTTTGTATGGTGATACTTTTGTCCAGTTCCACACTATTTGCCCGTTGTTCTTTGACTAAAATTTCATCCTCTATCTCTCTCCTTAATCGGTCTTCTTTTTTCCCCAGTTGCGAAGGGGATCTTCTTCAACACCAGTACTCTCCATAATGAGGACCCCTAGGCTACAACAAATAAAGGATAATTTTATCATGTAATGGATATGCAATTTTTTTCATAAACAATGTGCGAAGTCATTGTATAAGTTACGTCTTATTTTGCCAGTTTTTTATAGGTTTCTTTTAAACGAGCCAATATTTAACATAATTATGATGATTTTAAATTATTTTCTGACATTATTCAATTATTGAATCGAGTCTTCATTTTATATTTAATGATTGTAAAACAATTCTAAATGATATTAGATTATTTAAAATACATGTTTTTCCCTGATAAATCGCCATAAAACCCAAACATAATATATGTAGGTTTCCATGAAACGTTATATAAAAAAAATGCTCATTTTTTTCCCTCAAATAATTTGTAATTGTGCAAGAGAATAGAAGATGGCCAGTATCTTCTAATACATTACGTCACTCACACATTGCTGATGCATCTCTATTCCATTTACTCACACTAACATAAGTATATAACAGACAATTAAGCAGCTTGTAATTGAGTTCTGTAACCTTTTTGTAATACATATTGAAAATTTTTGAAATGTATATACATATATATGTATTTTTTCCATAATGATTTATGATTTGTGTTAAAATATTTTTTCCACTTATTCGCATAGATTGAATTCTGAAATTTGGATAGAACTAAGACGGAATAGTAGAAATAACTTTTTAGCATAAAGGAGTCATCATTGTGAATGGAAATAAAATTTGTATAGGGACAATCAAGCTTTTATTTAAAAGGTCTTAGTGTCTTTTTTTAAGTTTACTTAGCTATTTTTCGAGGTGACGTAAGTCAGCCTCGATAGCTGCTCTATAGCTTAATGGCGGACCCCTGTGATCACAACCGTTTGCATTTTCTTATTGATCTTCGCTCTTTGGGACATTTCAGTAATCTTGTTGTTAAAATATGATACCTTAGAAGGCAAGGATCAAATCAGAGATAGGTTTCTAATATGTAAACAATAGCAACTGCAAGTTTGATTGGAATTAAACGTTAATTTTTATCAGTTCTCTAAGAAATATAGTCCCCTGATTATACATGTATCAAAATCAGAATTTCAGTCACAAAACAAGACCTACAATGTATTCAATTTAATTTCAAAGCAGTAATTTGTGTTTTTATGGATTTACAAATACTAAATATAAGTTCCTGAGTGGGAATAAGATATAAAGTATCCCTACGCTCTGAACTATTTTAGCGAGGGTAAAATGTAGACAACTGGCTGCAGCAGGGATCGTGACCTACATGTATGTGTATTGTACGTCGATCGCAGGCAAGGGAGAGAACAGAACAGTATACACTGAAACAAAACAGAAGGAAGCATTCTGCTTGAATTAAAACATGCAATTAAATAAATTTGGGGTTAACATAGAGCAATAGTCCCTACTGAGCTCATTGCTATCACTGTTGAAAAAGATGAATAACAGCATGGCACCTGTACCTATTTCGCTGCATGCTAATGAGTAATGACCACTTCATCGAACACTCGGTAGGAACTCCTCTAGAATTTAGGATTCCGCGTATGAAAAATTACATCGTTACAAGATATACACATCAAGACGCAACGTTAATACAGCTAAACATCTATCGATGTCAACCGAAGGTAGATCATTTCTGTTGTTAAAATGATTGAATCATGCTGTAAATAGAGGCATGCATGTACATTTTAGAGCTATTAATCTAGTTTACATAATGATTTATACTTGTGATAAAGTTATTATGTGGTTTCTATTATTCATAATTTTAAGAATTCACAGAAAAGAAAGTCATAATAAGGAATTTGAAAATGAACTTTGAAGAGGATGTAAAAGCTTTAGATTGATAATAGCGAATAATTTGTTTTCAAGCTGTAGACATTTATATGCCTTGTAAGTGGAAAATTTGAAATAATATATATTTTTAACTATACCTTATGCTAAGTATTTTAATTTGATAGTTATATTTTAAATCTTAAAGCTAATAATATAGATTTTGATTTGATGGGCAAATTCAATCACTAAAGTAAAATCACTAATCCCCTAATCTACTATTTGGGAGGTCTAATTTTAAAATGCAGAATTTATACCATTCTTTATAATGTCAAACTGGGCCTGCTCTTGGCAAAAAAAAAACTAAAGAGAGGGTTATTGATTGTATTAAATGCTAGCTGCATCAATGATAAATGTTGTTTCCTTGCTCCGGGGCACTTTTGATCTAATTTCACTTTTACTTATAAAGAATTACTAGTACATGTATTTGTAGAAAAGTGAGACTGAGATCAAGACTGAGCTCATCTTAGTTTTACGGCCCAGAGCCTTCATGCTGCAATATCAAAAATATATGACATGTACATTATTTTTGTTTTCATACAAAGTTGATGAAAAGTTTAACTAAGGGGGATTCTTTAATACGTTGGCATATTGTAGAGAACCCTGGTGACAGAGTTAGGATACATTGGACAAAATGATACTGGCAGGAGACTTATTCTATTTAGTGTTTTATGTAAGCCCAGTGTCTGCACTTTTTTGTTAATATCATTAAATATAATGTTCATCTTTATTACTGTGTAACTAGCTGCAAATCTGTATCTCTTAAAAAAAAATATTTAGACAGACCGGAGAGCTACAGTGCCATCCATTAATAAAAAAAAAAATGTATATTTACTGCGCACAAAAAGTTGTGCTTAGTTCTGGATTAGTTCTTCCAAATTCTTACCTCAATCGCAAAAAGATACAATTTAAAAAATCCCTTACTCCTCTATGAATTAGTACTCAGTACTCTCGTAATTGACATCTGCACGGAGTGCGTTGGATTGAATTATCTTGCAAACGTAAATTGCATTATAAGTAGACGATATGTTTGATGATCTCAATTTCAGGACCAGGAGGGCTATTAAAAGCAATTATAAGGAACATTTTGTTGTGGAGACATGAAAGAATATGTTAGGAACACACGGTTAGTAATATTTTGAGATGACAGTTTAAAAACACGGAGAAATAAACCGAGAAACAGCGCACTTCTTTTTGCGCAATAAATAAACAGTTTTTCGATGGATGGCATTGTAGCTCTCCGGTCTGTGATTTTTTTTTCGGAGAGCTACAGATCTGCAACTACTGTATAACAAGAAACAAATCAAAACATAATTTGAAGAGAAATGCGAGGTATTTTCCTCTTATGGTGACGGGTACTGAAGGATAACTATAGTTCACTTTTTATACATCAAATAAGTTGCAAAATGCATTGTCGTGTTGGTCACTTTTTTCTTTCCAGTGATTTTCATTGTGGATTCTCCTAGATTAAAATTTTTGTATATGCCAGTTACTTGGGGGTGAATTTCACATTTTTCTGGAAGACGTCACCTCGATTCAGTACTTTCAGTACTTTGATTTTATATCATAACACACATCTTTATTATGACCATAAGTATACTCCAACATAGCTAGCACTTCCAGTTGCGATTTTTACACCGTATAGGTCATTAATGTTGTAATACTTATCAATTAATGAACCAGTTAAGGTACATTCAGCTTTAGATAAATTAATTTTCGGAACAGCAACGTTTACTAAAATGGTGAATAATATGTAGATTTGTTGCTAATGAGTTGGCGTCAGCATTTTGGAATATCTTGATATTTTTGAGGCATTGTCATTAAATGATAGGCCATGTATATTTTCGTTATTTCTAATTTGGATAGCAAGTATTTCTACAATCTACAATGTAATATGAAAATGAAAAGAAGCGCAGATTCCGTCCATCCTTGACATATTCCCCTTTTCATTGAGCATGATTTTGAAATCCTGACCTTTATTTTTAATTTTGAACGTAGAATTATTATGAAGAGTTTTGATCATATCAATGAAATCTCTAAAATTAAATTTGTGTAATGTTTTAAAGATGAAGTAATACTCAAGAATCAAATGCTTTTCGAATCGAAAAATAACAATACGCCATCAAGATCGTGACTCATACGGTGATCATACAGTGTATACATCAATTTTCAGTCTCGCATTTTCTCCAATAAATCTTCCTCTGATATATGCACTTTTCCTATATAAATTTTAGCGACTAGCTGTAATCGTAAGTCTAAAATTTGTGAAAAGAATTATAACCCACATTCCTGAGACTTATCGGTCTATATATATTTTTAATTTGTCGTTTTCATCTTTCCCGTAGGGAGATTATTGCGTGTCATTGTGAGAATGCTAGAATTGCAATTTCAATACTTTCGATTAAACATGAAAAATATATATCTTTCATATAATTCCAAAATATTTTAATCAAAATCTGCTAGTAGACCATCAGATCCATTAGATTTGTTAATTTCAGATGATGAATAGCTACCTTACACTCAATCATGGTCGCAGGGTTCTCCACAAGGGGTTTTACCATGGCGGCCCGCCATGGTTAAATATATGTGCGCCATGGTTAACATCGGCAGCCGCCATGATTAAATTTTATTGCATTTCAGTCCCGACACCAACTTTTTTAATGACTTGAGTAGTTAAATGTGTTTATACTACGACTGATATGCACCTCGCATGCCTCGAAGGAAAGCAGACTGTGCTTAACAAACACGTCGTTAATCAGAGACTATGCTGTGAAGCGTGACAATCAATGGGGAGTCAATCAGCTGATCAGTTGCTCAATACTTTGAGAGTTTATTATCCTCTACACATGTAAATAATTTTGGGAAACTTCAACATGTTCAGTATATTTAGAATAGATATATAACGGGTTTATAAAAGATGACAATTACGAGCATGATAATGGCAAATAAATCGTCATGCATGCTGTGTCAGAAAAAAAATACTCTGTAAAAATTTAATATTCCTTCGTAGTTAATCAATTTTCCATGCTCTGTTTTTTTAAGCTTTTAATGTTATATCTTTTTGATAAAATGTGCATAGGGCCTAGTTTTAATTGCCGGTATAGTCGTAATCTTAGAGGTACTTACCGTCGATATGAAACGTCGCGTGGCGCTATTTTGAGCACTGGGCACGTGGAGAAGTAAACAAAACTTGGTGAAAAATGCAATATCTAGTTCTAGAAAAATAAAACGTTTAGAAAAAATGGACACTGGTCCAAATGTTCCCTTTTGTGTTAACTTTAAAAAAAACTACCCATTCATTAGTTTTAGTTATATTGAAACAAAACATTTCATGAATACAACAGGGTACAATTCTTATAATTAATTTCTGAAAAATATTGCCATGGTACTGACTTACTGCATCAACATTTTTTCTTTAAATTCTTTTAGAAGGTTACTACAGTTTTGAACAAATTTTAGGGCATTTGGAAGTAAGATACAGGATAAAATTTTTATTTGTTTAACTTTAAAAAGTGTAAGTTATTCCATTGTTTTGTGTTGCAGTGGTTAAGTTTAAAGATTGTCAAACCAATCATTGATTAATGGAGGTTAGGAAGTCTAACACGCATTTGTGTTTTCGGCCACATTTCGCCTTCGCGCAGCTTCCTCCATTGTTAAATTTTCAAATCTTGAGAACCCTTGGTCGGTAATTTGTCTCAGTTATATATCTCATTTTCACTAATTTTAGGGCAATCCGTATTTTCAAGGTATTTTTCAATATCGTGATGGGATCCTTTTTCTCTCATATAGTGCATAATAAAAATCCATTAAATACCAATACTCATAATTGACCAATCAATTTAACATCGAACATTTTAATTGCTGCTTTCAAATTCAGATCAAATTTTTAACGCAAGATAAATGCCATGCTTTACGAAAATTAATTTTGTTTGACTTCTCAACTTGAATTTTTCTCGAATAAGTTACAACAGCATCTTACAGTATATTGAGCGTGTGCGTGCATTTCAATAGAATGTGTCTAAAACATATATAAGATTTTAGAGGGGTTGGGAAATAAAAATCGTTCGTTTAAGTAGATAGTTTTTTAAAAGATAAACATATTAAATGTTCCTTTAATAGTCTTTATTTGTACAACAATTTGTTTTCAGAAATAGCTAGTCTTTGCTTCGAAACATCTTTTCAGAATAAAGAACCCACTATGCACAAACCATACAGACCTTAAGTCCTGAATCTATCATGACTTTCTTAGGCAATGACCATTTTAGGCCAAACCTGGAACTGGAACTACACAGAAGACTCGAGTTCATTCATGTCATACAAAATTAGATAATTTTTTTTTATTAAAAGGAAAATTGTCAAATCCGAGAATCCAATTCCGTAGGTAGGGGTTGCTGCCTTCAACTTACGATCATATTTTGATTTTTATTAATACATTACCAAATTACCACAATTCTAATATGCTTCAGCAAAATGAAGAGAACATTCTCATTAAAGATAAATTTTCTTTAAAAATAAGACCACCAAAGTCCTATCTTGGGGTCTTAAAGTTAGGCTCTGAACTGTTTATTTTAATTATTGGTAGATGGGATATTGTTAATCGAAATTGTTCAAACTCTATCTGTTAAACATCAATGGCAAACAAACAAACAAAATATGAATTAAACAAGATGTGTTTGTGAAACCATGTGCGCCCGGCCAGCAACAAAATTTGAAAATACTATTTTTAGCATAAAGGTCAAAGTCAAGGTCATTGATCTTGATCATTGAAGGAACCTAAATAGAAGAGTATGCATACCAAAAATAAAGTTTCTATGTCCTATGGTTCAAAAGTAATGGCGAAAATTCTTAAAAGCTACATGTATTTTAGCATACAGGTCACAGTCAAGATCACATGTTCATTGATCTTGGTTTTTTTTTGAAAAAAAAAACTTAATTAATAGAGTAGGCATACTAAATATGAAATCTCTCTCTCCTTTGGTTCAAAAGTTATGGCAAAAAATCTAAAAAGCTATTTTTAGAATAAAGGACACAGTCAAGGTCACAGTGGCTCATTGACGTTGGTGTCATTTGAAAGAGCATAATTAGTGGAGTAAATATGCTAAATATGAAGTCGCAATATCTCACGGTTCAAAAGTTATGGCGAAGGTTACAGTTGATAACAGACAGACAAACAAACAAGCATATAAACAGACAAACAGACAGACAGAACAAAAAAATATACGCCCTGGATCTATCGATCCGGGTGCATAAAAACAAAAAAGAATCGACAACCTAAGTATGTTCAAATAATGCATCATAAAACAATATCGTATACATGTACAATAAGTCGCCCGCGTGCCGCAGTGGTTAGAGCCTCTGCTCTAGAGTCGCGAAGTAATGAGTTAATCCTTACGACGCGGGTTCGAATCCCACTGTGGACGTGGAGACCGGTCCTTCGGATGAGCCCGTATAAACTGAGGTCCCGTGTTGCAGTAGGTGCTTGCACGAAAAAGATCCCTCCCTGCTCAATGGCCCTGAGTGCCGAGTATAGGAAAAAATTTGCAGCTCTTCACCGGCAAGTGGTGGCGACTCCATATGAATGAAAAATTGTCGAGAGAGATTTTTAACAATAAACAATCAATCAATCAATCTTATACAATAAAATAAGTATAAGATATGCGATAAGTAATTTGAACAGAATTTTGAATTAATATTTTAAATATGTTGAAATAGTACATGTACGTTACATTAAACTCCGGCATCGTTCTTATTAAGACATGGGAGGGGATATTATTTTCTACTGCGTTGTTCTAGGTTCTGGCTAATTCGTACCTTATGCGTATGCTTAGTATCCTGTGATTTGTTATTTTGACAGAGAAAGAAATCGTCAGCACTGTTGCATTTTTATACCCGCACTTTCTAAAGAAAGTTCGGGTATATTGTTGTTACTCATGTCCGTCCGTCCGTCTGTCACACTTTTCTTCCCTGAACTCCTCCTACATTTTACACAGTAGCCTAATCATCTTTTGGGAGATGGTTGGTGGTGTTATGTAGATGTGCAGTAAGGTTTTGGAATGTTGATATTGCCCTGGGGGTCAAATGGGGGTCGAAAAATGACGTTTTTTAAGCAAAAAGTCCCGTCTTCCCTGAACTCCTTCTACATTTTACACAGTAGCTTAATCATCTATTAGTAGATGGTTGGTGGTATCATATAGATGTTCAGTACGGTTTTGGAATTTAGATTTTGCCCCGGGGGGGGGGGTCAAATGGAGGTCGAAAAATGATGTTTTTTTTTAGCAAAAAGCCCCGTCTTCCCTGAACACCTCTTATATTTGACTCAGTAGCCTAATCCTCTTTTAAATGATGTTTGGTGGTGTCATGTAGATGTGTAGTAAGGTTTCGGAATTTTGATTTTGCCCCGGGGGGTCAAATGGGGGTCGAAAATGATGTTTTTTATGCAAAACGCCCCGTCTTCCCTGAACTCCTCTTACATTTGACTCAGTAGCCTCATCATCTTTTAAGAGATGGTTGGTGGTATAATGTAGATGTGCAGTATGGTTTCGGAATTTTCATTTTGCCTCGGGGGTCAAATGGGGGTCGAAAAATGATGTTTTTTAAGCAAAAAACCCAGTCTTCCCTGAACCCCTCTTACATTTGTCTCAGTAGCATTATCATCTTTTAAGAGATGTTTGGTGGTGTCATGTAGATGTGCAGTAAGGTTTTGGAATGTTGATTTTGCCCCGTGGGGTCAAATGGAGGTCGAAAAATGATGTTTTTTATGCAAAAAGCCACGTCTTTACTGAACTCCTCTTACATTTGACTCAGTAGCCTAAATCATCTTTTAAGAGATGGTTGGTGGTGTCATATAGATGTGCAGTAAGGTTTCGGAATTTTCATTTTGCCCCGGGGGTCAAATGGGGGTCGAAAAATGATGTTTTTTTTATGCAAAAAGCCCCGTCTTCCCTGAACTCCTCTTACATTTGACTCAGTAGCCTAATCATCTTTTAAGAGATGGTTGGTGGTATAATGTAGATGTGCAGTAAGGTTTCGGAATTTTTATTTTGCCCCGGGGGTCAAATGGGGGTTGAAAAAAGATGTTTTTTATGCAAAAAGCCCCGTCTTCCCTGAACTCCTCTTACATTTGACTCAGTAGCCAAATCATATGTTAAGAGTTGTTTGGTGGTGTCATGTAGATGTTCAGTAAGGTTTTGGATTGTTGATTTTGCCCCGGGGGGTCAAATGGAGGTCGAAAAATGATGTTTTTTATGCAAAAAGCCACGTCTTCCCTGAACTCCTCTTACATTTGACTCAGTAGCCTAATCATCTTTTAAGAGATGGTTGATGGTGTCATGTAGATGTGCAGTAAGGTTTCGGAATTTTCATTTTGCCTGGGGGGTCAAATGGGGGTAGAAATTTGTTGTTTTTGTTTTAATATTTGATATGTTTAATCACCCTGCTTTCAAGAACTTCCCTAATATTTTATGCACAAGCTTTAAACCATGATCATTTGGAAAATGAATGGTTTGTCTTGTGTATGTGTAAAATGGTTTCAAAATTTGCATTTTCATGTGGGTGGCAAAAAAGGGCGGGATAAAATGGCCCCTCCCTAACCCAGGGGGTCATGATTTGTACAAACTTGAATCTACACCTCTTGAGAATGTTTCCATATTAATCATGCTCTTGTTGTTCTTGAAATGAAGAATTTTGAAGAGTTGTTTCCCCTTATTCCTAAATAACACTTTGATCCCTATTTGTGGCCTGACCGTAGCCTTTGAGGTCATGATTTGAAAAACTAGAAATATGTCTATAGGACATGAATGTCCCGCCGGATGTATATTACTAATGCTACATGAAAAGAGCTTAAGCCACAAACTACCAAAATATGCCCTGTCACCAAAATCAATAAAATTTTCTCAGTTAATATTCCAGGATTTGTAGTTTATAATACTTTTTATTTTTTCATAATATCTTTTCTAGTTTTCATTTTTCGGCCGTTTAAGTTTGGTATTGTTTTTTTTCAATAGAAATCTAAAACGTCATGACGATGAACGTCATAGCTTTATAGACAGTTGACGTTATATATGCTGTCACGTCCTGCGGTTAAAATAATACTTATGGGAGGTAATAACAACAGTTAATATAATTATATCTTATGAAAATAGGCCCTTCTTTAAGAATTTTGAAAGTTTTTATTTAGGGTTTTCAACAATGCTCGAAAACATGGGACTAGCAGATCCTTATTTTAGAGTAATATCATTAAAAATGAAAAGAAAAGGGTTAAGTGAGCAAATGTAAAAATATGCCTTCCTAAATTGATAGACATAGTGACCTTTTATCTCGTTATCTGACTTTGTCTTCTTGTGGTAATTAAATTACAAATAAATCTTTTTTTCTGTTTTGAATATTTTCCAACTCCTGCACTGACATTAGCAGCATTGAAAGGTGAGATTTGATTCAGTAACTAGCCAGGTAAATGTGACTCCAATACTTCTTGCTGAAGCTGGAAATGAATAGGGATCATAATATACTATTCTGTACATTTTTATGCATGTGTACAATAAAGTTTAATAAAGTTGGATAGAATTATAAAAAGCCATTGTCATAAAGTGCCAGAAGATTCATCCTGTCAACAAAAAAGAAGAATGGAAGAATTAATGCTTTGAGGGTTTTGAAAATTTTATTCTTATAACAAAATCTTTTCTAGTTTTTCTTGTTACAGTCATTGAAATAATGGTCCAATTCACTAAATATACTTATATTATAGATAATAAAATCCATGTGAAAATAATAATATTTACATGTAGAGCAGCTTTTTGTTACAATCAGACAAGTAAACATGAAATTGTAAAAAAAAAATTGTAACTGTTTACCTGTGGAGCGGCCCAATCCCCCCCCCCCCCCNNNCCCCCCCCCCCCCCAACCCTGAAATAACACTCCACTCCCACATAAGAACATATATAATTAATCTACAAGTGATAAGAAATTCCAAAACTACCATTATGTACTTGAAACTTCAAAAATCTAATACTTTACATTAAATTGGAGCAGCCCAATTTCAACTCCTGAAATAACACTCACATGTATTATTAGAACATTATAATTGAAGAATATGTCTGTATGTGAATTCGAAGTGGCCCAACTTCCACCCCCAAAGTAAATCTCACACATTAGGCCATTACATTTTAAAATTATAAATAATCTAATTGTAACAAAATTCTAAAAGTATAATTCTCTACATACAACCCTAACTAGAAATTTCAAAAATATAAAAATTTAATGTGGAGCTGCCCCATTTCCACCCCTGAAATAACACTGCACACATGTTAGCAAGATCATGACATTTTTAGAATATAATTAAATAATCCTTATCTGGACCCCCCCCCCCCCATCACAATTAGAAAATTAACAGACAGACAGACAGCTGGACATTAGCTGAGAAAAATTAGATCAGAAAAACTCATCTACATGTAAAGATGTAGCTTCCTATCAAGTCAGCTAGAGATTTATTAGTATTCAACTGATTTATTACTCTTCAACTGATTTATTAATTATTCTTCAACTAATTCATTTTCACTTTCACTGTCTGACTGGTCAACAACTGGCGGAATGTCACTGGCATCAAGGACACAGGTACTCCAACTGACTTGCCATCCATACTCCTGGCTTTTCCAAGATACCATATGATCGCTGAAACATGACTACACATCCCGACAACTCTAGCTCCACATGGACACAAACAATACCAAGATTCTACACAAGCCTCGTTGTATTTAATCCACAATGTATACTTTTTTGATGAGATGTGCCTGCTTTGAATTCTCACACGAAGCAAATGAGAGTCATCCTCATGAAACTGTATGAAACTGTCATTTTCTAAATGTTCTTGAATGTAGCTAGCGGACAACTTGAGTTGATATGTTCCTATAGTAATGTTTCTAAGCTGTTCATCATCTAAAGTTGGGAAGTTTTTCAGGTTTATCTCTGAAGCTGTTTTCCAAATAGCACTTTTTCGGCCAAGGTTGTTCTTTTCCACATACTCCTGTAAGGTGTTTCCTTGCTTGGCTAAATATTAAATTTTTTTCTGCCTGGGCTTCATCTTCTTCCTGGCTTAAACAGGTGCTCATCTCTGGGAAATATTTGTTGTTTAAGGCACAAACAATTTTCACATAATCTCCAATAAATGGAATTTGATTTGTAGGTAATGTGTGACTTAAATATTTCCATCTTTTAATCCTTGCGTTAGAGGATTCCACAACCCAGCGAATCTGAAAATCAAAGTAATTAATGATTTATTACAAGCTTTATGAAATGTCATGATTCCCAAAATAATTATTAACATGATATGATGTTCTCTGTCTGGTCCAAATGTTTTTTCTTAGGGTTCTTTAGAGTAATTCAATTCAATATTCAACTTTAAGAAGTTTATTTAAGTCCAAATTGCCTCTTGACTTGCTGTAAATTTATTGTGTATTTTGAAATCGTACATTATAATTGTAAACATTAAAATAGCAGAAATCAGAATTATTATATATACAGAATTCATAGAGAATTTTAATACCAGTATATACAAAACTGCCAAGGATCACATTTACAGTCACAATAACTAAAGATTTTATCAATGATTTTTTTTATCTAACTTTTATATGACAGAAATTAAAAGTATTTTTGAGAGAGAAAGAAAGAGAAATAAAGAAAGTTTGGGAACCTCAAGAGCTTAATTTTGCTTACTTTGGTTACTAATCTGCTCATGTTTGCATCCTCTGTGGTCAACTGCTTTTGGCCTTTAGACATAAACTTTGGCATCTCGGCTTGAATTCCCAAATCTTCAAGAAGAGGAATGGCATCACGAAATCCTCTGTCCACCACAAAAATATCCTCATCTTTAACCCACTTCTTGATGTCTTCTACATTGGTCTTGATTATGTGTGTTAATATTGATGCATCATTGTTTTTGAAATCTGAAAGGTACGGTCCAAGCACAGACACAAAATAGCCAGAAGTTGTTACAATCACAGTGAAGGTCACAGGAAATTTCAAGGTTAAAAAGAATGAAGCATTGTAAAGCTTACATCAGTATGTATCATCATGTGAAGTTTCATTACACAACTTGAATGGTGTCTTTAAAATAAAGCTAAACACTAATTTAAAGAAAAGTTAAGTGAAGGTCAAAGGAAAAGTCAAAGTCAAAAAATATTGCTGCAGTTGGATATTTCACATCAGTATGCATCAACATATGAACTTTGATAAAAATATCTAGAAAGTTTCTTTGAGCCCGATGGAAAGACAGATGGAAGGGTAGAGGATCGACGGACATGACAAAAACTATACATGTATTCCTAATCATGGTGTGGCGTAAAAACTTGAATCTACATTATATGAGGATGTTTCCATATCAAGATTATACAAGCAAATTCAAGGAATTGTGGTCCTCTGCTTTCTGTGTTTTAGTGAATGGAATGCCATAATTTATGGCAGATTGTGTGTCATATATGCACCCCTATCATATGTCAATTTCTGAAAATTAGGTCAAAGGGGAAATATTTTGTTACAGGTAATATACATGTCAAATATGAAAGTCCTATCTCTTTTCAATCAAAAGTTATATATATATATATATAATATAGCATTTTTGAAAAGTAGGAGAAACTTTTAGGTCAAGGTCACAGAGTCAAAAGTCATGATATATTCAGAAAAGTCTTTTCGCATGTATTATACATGTATAATTTGAATGCTCTATCTTTTCTCTTTCAAAATGATCAATTTAAAATGTTATTTTTCGGAAAGTAAGTAAAACTTGAAGGTCAAGGTTTCACTTGGGTTAAAAGATCATAGTATATTTAGAAAGTTTTGTAGTAATTTACATGTGAAATATGAAAGCCCTATCTCTTATTATTCAAAAGTTACGACCAAGGTTAAATTTATTGTGACAGATGCACATAGATGGAGAGACTGACAGACAAATGAGATTTAATGTCCCCTCCCTTTCCCCAAAACCGGGGACAATAATGCCCTTGCTGTTCTTGAGAAGAAGATTTATGAGGGAAAAAATCCCCTGCATATTTCATAACGCAAATCAATATTGTGTTTTATGTCAATTGTTTGTTTGTTGTTAAACATCCCTCTCAGGAATTTTTCACTCATTTGGAGCCACCACCACTTGAAAAACAATGAGGACAAGTCAGATTTGAGGTCAACATTCATTTTAGGAGTTTTCAACTACTTCTTCTTTTTACATAAAAAAAAATGTTAATATATACAAATAGTTTAATGTGGTCCATCTCTTTGAATGATTTTCATTCCTAATTCTAGGAGGATAGGTTGACACAAATTCATGAATAAAATGTCAAGCAATCTTATCATTGATGCACTTTTATTTAATTTAATGCAGCCCATATTGTGAACATTTCCAGTTCATTAGGAGAGTGGAGATGACCTCCAGGGGTTCATAACCTTTATACCATTAAATTTACATAACATAATAACACAAGAAACAAAATTATGTATAGTCAAATGGAAAAAGTTTCCTACTATTTAGGAGTCACATGATCATTTGTCAATTTGTCATTACAGGGACAGGGAGTGGATTGGGAGACCCCCCCTCCCGGAATTTGCAGGACTTCAATATATAGTGAAGCAAATAAAAATTACTTTGGATGCCCCCCTCCACCCTAGAAAACAGATCCCACCATGATTTCTCTTTTTTTGCTTCTCAGGAAATTCTGGTCTGGAAATCCCCCTTCCCTCCCCCCCAAAAAATTCTGTATCTTGTAACTTAATGTAACGTCGATAACGGGGGATAACTCTTCAGAATGTGAAATTCGTCTCATTGCAGCATCGGAAGACCTTTGATCCTTTAAACTTTAACCTAACCAGTTGCATTTCAGACTAATTTACCCAAATCTATACTTAAACTTGTACTTACCGACTGTCATAAGTCCTGTCAACTTCATGAAAGTTAATCCAATTAAAACACAAAATGAAATAATTCCTACTGACATACATGTACACCACACTAGTACTGCACGTGCAGTGCAATCTAAAAATAATACTGGTAAATCTAGTACTTAAGTTCGGTACGTGACGCAAGCCCAATATGATGCAGGTGTCAACTTTGCCATCTAGGCCTATTTCCAAAAACAGGCAAATAGGATGTGTTTTTGTTGATGGGAATGGGGTGGGGGTTGACTAAATTGATTCGGTATATAGCAGATTTCAAGGAGTTTCTGCCTAATCAAATACGAAAATGTTTGTACATTTTGAAAAATTCATCAAAAACGCTTTACACTAATTTGAATATTATTTGTTGTTGATCTATATTAGAATATAGATTTAAAAAGTTCCAATTATGGGCCAAAAATTTATATCCCCCTTTATCAAACCTAATTTACATCATTAATTAAATTTTGTTGTTTAATTTTAGACTGGTAATGAATTTAGAATATGAAATACCTATAAGATCGAGGCCCATGGGTCACATGGTCACCTGGGCATATCATGCTCAATTTGATGAATACATGTATTATGTAAATTATTGAATTATATTGACTTTTTTCTTGGTAAAGCCCAATTTGAAGGTGCGTGCATTAAGAGGCAAACACCTTAGTGCGGGTATTACTGTTTCATGACAGCATCTAGTTGAGACTGGCTTTGGCCGATTTTATATGAGGCATCCGGCATATTTAACTAATGATATATCACTCTGTGCATTTGGATATTTATTTTAGAGAATACTTACACTTTTTCGTCCAGTACGTGTAATATTCAGAATTAATTTATTTCATCAAATCTCAAAGTTGTCTGTCTCACGAAAATTTTCTTATTTACAAAAGTAATACAGTAAATCCCTTTTCATTCGCGAGAATTTTAATTTTTGGGTAATAACGCTAGGCAGTTTTCTCCCCAAAAATTCAATTTCATGTATATTAGTACTCCTTAAGAAAATAAAGAGCAAAGACCGAAATTCGTGAAATTTTTGTCTCTCTTATATAGAGTTAATGACTGTGTTGAAAATTAAATGATCTACAGTTACTCAATACAGTACATGAATTTCTCTCAATCCTATTTCCCCTAAAAATTAAAATGCAAGATTAGCATCATCAAAACAGATTTCGTTTAAAAAAAAGTTGCTTTACCGAACCACATATGTTTTAATTATTGCCCAAAAGCCATTGTGACATCATCAGGTGTGTGTGGAAAATAAATTCGATATAGTTGGTTTTCACATATATGAGTCTGTTTCACCAAAATTTTAAAACGCAGTTGAAATCTAAACTCCTCTCCCACTAAATCCCGATAAAAATCTCAGTTAAATTATGCCATGTCAGCTTGAATTGTTATACGAGATGCATTATCAACGGACATATGTTTCATTTTTTTTGCGCAGAACATCACTTTCACATTTACAAACTGCCGGATCAAGTTTTATTAATATTGGTACTAATGTCTATTTGCAGAGTATATATATACTAGTATAAATCACATTTCATTGTCCAAAGTATAACCAAAACAGGAGGGAAGGTAAGTTTTCAGATTACTAACATTAAACCATTCGCCCTGAATGTACATGTACTTTACATGTATTTTATAGTATGCACAGTTTCAATCTTAAATATAGGCAGTGGTTCAGAATTGATAAAGATAATTCAAGATTTACTGGCCTCTACGGACCCCCCCCCCCCAATTTATATCATCTCTCAGTCATGAAATATGTTTGACCAGTATTATATTGGTATTACCATTGGGGCAATAAATGCAATAAACGCGTTTTATTTCTTGTATTTTATGCGTCTCCCGATTTCTGCGTTTTAAACATTTATGTTTTTCTATTCCTGGAACATTTTTACCTTTCAACCGTTCCAATCAAAAATATATATTGTCTTGGAGTGTATAAGTTTTTAGAAATTCACATGTCATGGCCCATGTTCGTGTCATGCTATAATATAATAACACAGCAGAGTTTTTTTGCTTAAATTGCTACTTTATAAGTATATGGTCTTCTTTGAGGACGATATACTCAATATTTGAAATTTATTTTTATTTACAGTTTCCCGGCATTTCTATGTACTATGGCATTTCTATTTTCTCACGGCCCCAAACATGAACGCCGAAATGTGATTTTTTCTTCTCTTCTCGGGGCCATTTAGGGCTGTTGGAACAGTGGAAAGATAATGGAATATTTAAATACTAGCAGTGAAATATGTTAAAATAACAAATACCAATCTTAAAACGGGACGCATATAGGGCAAGGAATAAAACTAATGGCGAGAAAAAGAAAAGATTTTACAATACTTGAATTTGCACCTTTCGCAATTGTAAATAGTTGTGGACATCTCCAATGTTCAGGGGATGTTCAAACGTTCAGGAACCAACTGAGTTACTTCCCAAAAAGAATGAAATTAGGTTCCAGTGTTTTGTTATTTGTAAAGCAGTTTCAGTGAAAAAATGTTGGAAAATATATGTGGCATTAGTTGAATAATTAGTTACGAAAGACCGCAAAGTAACAGTTAAAAAAATAGTTGAATATCTTAACAATATGATATTAATTAAACCCCTAAAATATCATTTAATTCAGATTTTACACATTTCAGATATGATAGAGAGAATGCACCCATAATTGATTCACATGCTAAAAGATATCCTTATCATTCCAACCTATTTTTGAGATATGGCCATTTCTGACGAATAGACTATTCCTATTATAAAAAAAACGTGCATGGTAAGAAATATAAGACTTAAAAGATCTTTTACTACCTGTTGTGAACAGAACACTAAAGAGCCTTAATTCACACGGTTGCCTGGACCAAGTGTTTAGTTAGCGCATGGGCAGAACGGTGGCAGATGTGAATTAAGACCGAAAGGGACTACTTTAAAAAACAACACTGAAACCTAATTTTCTTTCTTTTATAGAAGTAATTAAGTACGTTCGCGAACTTTGTGATCACCACTCGTATTGTTCATGTGTTTATGCTTTGAATTTCAGCAAAAAATCAAAGTTACAAGACGAGGATGATTTTTCTTACTTTGGTATTTGTTTCTGCTGTTTTTGTTCGAGAAGGTATGCTGCTCAGAATTAAGAATTATTACATTTAAATTATTGTAACCTTATATTTGTATTTACTATTTAATGTTCATCAGCTGATCATGGTAGTATCGAGTATAATAGGATGTCCTCATTATGTGTTTTGTCATTTGGTGTCATTTCAAACACTGCAAGAAGAAAAAAATCAAGACTGAATTTATCGTATGAAGGAAATCCGATTCTTAGGTTCATAAAATTGGCATCGATTAATTGAAATTGCTAACAAAAATGTCTCTGAAATCTTAAAGCGAGGCATATTTACCCACTGTAATTAACGTAATTAATGATTAACGTTAATCGTAAATTTGTAAATCTCATATACATTTAGAATAAATTCGATTAAAGTACCTGCTATGCATTTTAAAATTGGATATTGATATACAAAACATTTTAGGATGCAATGGTCTGTTACAAGAAATATGGCTGTTTTCCCCTTACTCTGTCTGAGTTAATGATTGCAATGATTCATGTGACTGCTTTGTCTGAAGGTATATTACACAGTACTTAAATTTTCTCTTATCAGTGGACGGGGACTGGGAAAGGTACTAGATGCACCGTGTTTCTGCCCTTTAGGTTTCTATAGATAGAAAACATGGGATGTTTCAATTATCTTCAGATTTACTACACCCATAGAGTAAACAACAATTTCCTAAGATACTTGCAACCCACAGGTACTGCCAACTAATACTTCTATTCTGCTCTTACCCTTAACATCTTTATTCTTTTACTTCTGCTAGTTTCCGATTCAGCGTCTTCGGCAAACTTCTGAATGCCTGTTTCACTTTATAACCTTTGGAAAAATCCACACGAAGCGATATAAAGTCATTCCATTATTTGAGGTCTTAATCCATTTTACACAAATGTATTTTAACCATTAAAAGGATGAAACGAAAAATAAACATTTTAATCGCAATTACAGTTACCACACTTATTTTCCGTGACCAGCTGATGATCTCAAAGAGGTTTAATTAAAATATTTACAAATCGGTGGAACTTACAAGGTGAATGAATATTTAAAAACGACTAAGAATGTGTCAAACATCTATTGATATATACATATTCCGCATTTGATTATGTTTTAGATAAATAAACACGTGCTAAATTTAAGCGGGGTGATGCAAATGGCGAGAAAAGAGTTGCAACCCTCTGGCAAAGCAATTTGAAAAAAAAAATTACGCTCTTTGATATTTTTTCAAAACTGCGATTTAATTGGACAAAATCAAGGCACTCCGAAGAAAAAAAATAAATCCCTTTAAATATGGAACACAATAGACAATATATTTTTTTCTTAGTGCGTCAAGAGTGAATATTTAACTGTGTTAAGAGAGAATATTTTTTACAGCGATGCTTTAAGTCACTCATAAACCAATTGAACATATTACTAACTGATCGTCCACTTGGTTCAGTGGTAAAGTGATACTCTAGAGTTGCGGAGTAAGGAGTTGAACCGTTGCGGGTTCAAATCCCGCTGTGGGACATGGAAACCCGCCCTTAGGGTGAGATCGTTAAGACAGAGGTCTAGTGTTGCAGTAGGTATTGGCAAGAAATATACACTTCACACCTCAAGTGCCCCAAGTCTAATCAAAGTTACAGATTGGATAATATATGTTCTGTTAAAACAACCAATTTTCAATTATCAATAACGGTCTGTTTCCCTTTTAAAACATTTTCAAGTAACTATGGGAACAAGACAACCCTAAAAAAATCTTTAATACGTCTTTTCACTCGTCTTGAAGTGAGGTCTTCCCAGAAAAATTAACCAAACAGGTTCAAATAAGTATTTATCATACCCAAATGTTGCAAGAACAAGTCGTGCAATTATCCTATCTACCAAAAAGAAGATGTGTTTGTGAAATACTATGCACCCGGTTGCAACAAAGAATAGAAGCTTACAAGCCCTGAGAAAATACATTTCTCAATTCTAAAAGTTACATTTTTCAAAATTATATTGTTTATATCATCTCTTACACATATAATTATTTCATTGATTTAATATTTTATTACTTATTTATTTTTCACTCATGCTTTTAAGATATGTGAAAATAAAAAAGAATTCAAACTCTCTCCATAGCGCAGGGTTTCGTCTAGATTTTCATATAGAATGGATTAAGATTCCATTTTTTTTGACAAATGAAATATATTTCACATTTACGTGTCCATTATTTAAGCTTTAACGAAAAATGGAGACTGGACCCATTCATGTTCAAAATTCATTTTTCATAGCATTTGTAAACCAATTTCCACTAAATATGCTTAACTGTTAACTTTGAAATAAAGAGTATCAAATAATAAGTGGCTCAGTAAAATAAAATGATAAAATGTTTTGAAGATAACATTATTAAGAACATGATTTTAGAAAAATACAACTTTTCCGTGAATTTTGAAAAATTGAGAAACATTTTGTCTCAGAGCGGGAAATTGTCCATGCCTTATACGCCCTTTTTCTTCAAAAAAGCTGTTTTAAGCATGAAGTTCACAGTCAAGGTTACATGTACAAGGTCATTGACTTTGGTGCCATTTGAAAGAATTTAATTACTGCAAAAGCACAAATATTCGTGGGGGATTAAATTTCGTCTATTTCGTTTTTAACAATTATCAACGAAATTAAATTACACTCGAAATTTTATATGACTATGTATTGAATAGGCTAACTCTCAAAACAACGAAATTAAATGCCCACGAATTATTTTTGATGACAAATCAACGAAATCTTATCCCCACGAAAATTTGTGCTTCTACAGTAGTAGACTATGCATATTAAAGATGAAGTCGTCTCTATCTCTATCTTTTTAAAATTAATGGGAAAAGTTCGATTAGCTATTTTTAGCATACAAGCCACAGTTAAGATCAAAAGATCCTTGTCCTTGGGGTCATTTGAAAGAACTTAATTAGTTGAGTATGAATCTATCTCCTTTGTTCAAAAGTTACGGTGAAAGTTCGAAAATGCTATTTTTAGCATATAGATCACAGTCAAGGTCACAAGGCTATTTATCTTGGTGTCATGTGAAAGAGCTTTATTAGTGGAGTACGCATACCAAATATGAACTTCATATCTTTCACGGTAAATAAATTACAGTGAAGGTTAAAGTTGACAACAGACAGACAAACAGATAAACAGACAAACAGGCAGACGGGACAAAAACAATATACGCCCAGGATCTTTCTTTCCCTGTTTATTTGGTTTTATTCGCACAATTAGAAGGTATGCACAATATCAATTGTTCATTTCTTTCAACTGTGCAATGACATTCAGTCATGTAGACATTCATACCACAGATGCATATTATATAACTTTGAGCAGCAAACATTTTCTTTGTTTCGCATCCCAAAAATGTTTTCTTGAGCTTTGTACAAAAAGCCAATTCTTTAAAAATCGAAATAATTTATTTTACCAGCATGCCCGACAGGGTAACATGGCTTGAATTGTGACCTGGGGCGGATTTCATAAAACTTCGTAGTATATTCTTAAGTACAGAAAAAACCACTTAAGCTATGTGTTTTTTACTTAACTTCCCTAACTTTTACTTAAATTTTGTAGAGATACATAAGTACAATTCATAAACATTCTTAGTGCTTAAACATTAACTTAAAGTTTATTGTACTCAGGAGATGTCTTAAGTACATAAGAATTACTTAGGTTTTCTTTATCAACATAAAAATAATGAAAAACAGAAGAAATTTTAATCTCAAATTTTTTAAGAAACCATACTATAACATCTATCTAGGAAGTACTTTTGAATTTGAGATATTTATCAACCGGAAAGATGCAAATGTGCCATCTTTATGACATAGCTTTAGATATCAGGGGTTGTGATGTAATACACATAGAGAATCAAATACCTCTTTCACAAAAAAGTGCGCTTTTTGCTCGGGAACTTCCATGCGTTGCTATGGTGACTTAACTTAAGTGCTCTAAATTTCTTGGAATTACACTTAGAATTTATATGAATATGACTTAAGAATCTTTTCTTAACTATGAACTTATTTGTATCTAAGTATAAATCTTAAGTACCTTTATGAATTTCAGCCCTGACGTGTAGTGCCAACTGTGGCGGAGACGGTTCCTGTAACTTTACTGGAGCTTGTAATCAAGGATGTAAAAACGGGTACTCAGATTTCAAATGTGAAGATGCCTGTCCCCCAAACTGTGGAGGAGACGGAAGTTGTGGTCAGTTTTCCAGAATTTGTCGTCACGGATGCAAGGATGGACACTGGGGATTTCATTGTGCTTGGAAAAAATAATAAATAATAAAAAAGGAAAGTCAACTTAAAAAATACAATCTTTTTCAATATCATACTGCGCCCTAGATAATCATTAAACAACGATTATTATGGTCGTTTGAAAGATTTCTGAAAAAGGGAGGGATACACTAGTTTACAAAAGCCCATAGGTAGGACTAATAAAAATATTTTGAATTCAAATAACGCATTCTCATTTTTTTTTATAAGGAATTGAATTCTTTATAATAATTTCATTAAATTTCTTATAACGAATTTAATCTGGAACTCAAAAAAACCTATTTTAACATATTTAAATCGTGATTACGATTTCAAAAAAGGTTAGAATTAAATTCTTTGTAAAAAAAATTCGACAATGCTCAAAATAAAAAAAAACTATTGATAGATCCTTAGTGGGCAAACGTGTGTAACAATAAAATGCACATGTGTAAAGGTAATTACTGATTCCCATTTAGGACCTATCGAAAAATATTTTTGAATTCAAGTTCACGAATTGTTGTATTTATGATAACAAATTTGACCCATTATAACAATATCTTTGAATTCGTTATAAAAAATTAATATGTTACATGTCCACACGAAAAGTTTTTGTGTTAAAAAATTCTAAAATTCATTGTAACAAACTCAGTTCGTGTTAACAAATTCTGATTATGGTTAATTAAATTCATAATAACAATTCAACAATTTGTAATATCGAATTCACTTTTAATTGGACTTAAATTGGCTTCCGTACATGATCATAACTGTCTTTATATATCGCAGGGTACTGAGAAGAACTCTTAGGTAAAGGTTTAGTCTTTAGATAGTTGTATATATAGCTTAGTTTTATCTTTCTGGTGATTGGAATTTCCTCTTTTGGCACATTTTAAAGTGATTTAATAATTTTTAAGCAATCTCTCAAAATGTCTTGATCAAAGAGAGATCAATTGGATATTAGATGACTGTTGTGAATATTCATAAATGTAAATACTTGAATTTATCTGGATAAGAATTTCTAACTTATATCTATTAATTTGACTGTGAAGAGAGATTGCACACCATTGTAATGAAAAGACAATATATTTTGTTCCCTTGTCATAAATGTTAAAGTTGTAAAAAACAAACAGTAATCGATCTCCAAAAATCTAAAAACATTACAAATATTTTAAATGGCATAAAGCATTGGCCCCTGGACATTTCAGAGTTGGAATCAGACAGAGTAAGCATTTTTAAGAATAATTTTTAGATATTAATTTTCTGTTCTCCTTCTCATACTTCTTCAATTCTTCCTGTGTTTTTCTTGCCCGCCTTGTGTAGTTATACATGAAAATACGTTTGATTTAAGGTCTTTAAGGGAGTTCAAGAATATCTTGTTTCAAAATAGTAACCACCAAATGATGCAAATGATATTGATTCCACTTTAGACTTAGATTTAAGCAATTCTTCTGATTCCTCCTCCTTTATTGACAAAAACATTTTAGGCTGCTTAAGGGTTTACAATCTTTGTTTGTTGAATTGCAAGGCATAGCACTGATAAAATTCTATTATTTTAGCGATAGATTTGACTGTTTTCTTCAATCTGGTGTTTTCTTTCTACAGTCTTTTAAGAAGGACGTCCATATTCCAAGTTGATATTTCCATTTTACCAAATCTAATTTTCAGTTATTTTTTTCCCGTTTCCTCATATATTGTCATAATTTCATCAAATTTTCTAAGTTTGTCGTGTTGAAGCGCATCATCATTATAGTGCTCCCCTCTTTTATTTGAAATAGAAATTGTGGTATAAATTTATACTTAAAATCGTGATGCTGTAAGCATGTCTGTTTCTTTTTAGACTTTGTACTTAGGGTTGTGCTGAATGAAATATATAAGCATGCAAGCATCAGTTTTTTTAATAGAGTTTTTCATTACATTCAATACTAAAAGATCAATTGATTAAAAAAAGATTCATTTTTTATTTCGGTTTTTGTACATTCTTTATTTTGATTGATATTATTATTGTGAAAAAGATTTCTTTCCAAATCTCAAATACACTATATAATGTGTATGACAAAAATGAGGACAACGAATAGCGTTCATAAAAACTACAAACAATACAACTCTGTGAATATGGGATGAAAACGGATCCCCGAAAATTTCAGACATGAGATCTAGAAGGAGTAAGCATTCCTGTTGACCAGTCACAGCCCTGGATAGACCTCTGTATTATCAGAAAGATAACTACAGTCATAGTTATATTCATATATTTATGATTCCCTTTTTACCTTTACAATGTATATTACATGAATGGAACAGAGAGACATATTTGGTCTTGAAGTCTTTTTAATTACATGCATACAATCAGTTGAAGTTCGTCTTAATACACATGTAATGCGATCATTTTATCGGTCGTTCAAAATGAAGAACGAACAGTCTATGCAATGGAGGAAGAATATACAGTAAATGTACAGTAAATTTTTGATGCTGGTCCTTAACACCAAAAATTAAAATAAAAATCTTATCAAATTGCTAATAAGCTAATATTTAAGGAATGACTCTAATTCTTGGCCATATTATCGAGTATAATCTGGTTTGGGTCAGTTTACGCTTCATAATCCGCGAAGCTGATTATAAAAAAGCGTAAACTGACCCAAACCAGATTATACTCGATAATATGGCCAAGAATTAGAGTCATTCCTTATTATTTAATTTTAAAATAATTAAATAACTTTTGATGTAAAATTGTGTTGCTTTTTAAAAGTTCAAATTTACCGCGCAATAACACAACCGTAGTAACGGAAGTGATTTGAAGCGAGGGGAGGTAATAACTGATACATAGATCTAGCAGCCATGATGTTTGTTTACATGAGGTAAGAACGAGTAATTGTTTAAAGTTGAAGGTACATTTATTAAATCTGGAATTTTCCATGGATTCCAAGGACTGGAAATGAGGGGATTGCATGGATATGATGATTAAGCTGGTCGTCAAGGGGGTGTGTCCCCATACCAAACCAGATTATACAAAATGTTTTGCGTTCCTTTTTGGAAATCAACCAATGAGAGGCGAGAATACAAACAAAATTAAATTATTGTTGCATATATAATTTACAGAACCTATGATCATATCGTAGAATATGCTGTAGACTGTAGTCAGAGGGCATGATACCATTTAATTTTCCATGAATATTTTTTTAAATCGTTCATGAAAATTTAATATTGAAAGTAGTATTTCTTTGAAATACTACTAATATCTTTCATTTGAATTCATTTTTCTTCAGACAACTGCTACAGTAGTTGTGTTGTTTCAAAACAGTAACCATCCACTAAAGGTCGATTTCCAAGCTGTAGCACTATAAAGACTTCCAGAATTACTGTTAGTTGGATGTGTCCGAACCAACACAATATCTCCCTTATTTATATCAGCCACGACGATTCCAATGTTTGTCTGTGTGCCTGTCGATCCTTGACTAGAAGTTAACGTGCCACCAATTGGATGGGAATTTACAGCATTTTCAGAGTATATGTATCCTCCGTTTGCATTACAGTAAAGATTCCACGCAAAAACGTAGACACTGTGTACGGGTGCTGTAAAGACACCACTGTGCGGGTTATAATGGCCTCCAATATTTGTTAGGATGCCGTCAAACAGGATTGTCTGATGCTCTGTTATACATTAGGTTGGGGGGTTGTAGGTATTCCTATAAAATACATTAATGTTAATATTATTGAGTTTATTGGAAAACACATTTTAAATCTATTTATGACATCTAAACTTTGTATCACAAAAGAATAGCAGAAGAAGTCATGAATATTCGTATGATCTAGTACATACAATGTAAAACATTTTAAAATAATAGAATCATTCATAACTACGAGTGTGGGATAGTGAAATTCCCGAGGGGAAAAGTCGAGGCTTTGCCAAGTCCTTTACCGTGAATCTTGGCCCCGAGGTGGAATTTCACTATTCCCACACGAGTATGTAATGAAGGATTATTTTTCTCGGATTATTTTATCCATAATAACGGCCTGTCGCCATAGGGCTAAAAATATATTCTTTTAATTTTCCATCTAATTAAAATATACACCATCGGAGAGAGCGAACCTGAAAATGGTTTACACGTAGTGTAAACTAATAAAATGACTTTCAGTCCATGTAAATTAATAAGATAGCTTAAAACTGGGAATAAAAATAACTTATCTATCCGATAGCGTAAACATTCATTCTAGAAGAATTCTTCCGCGATCTAAATATAGTGCCATTTAAAAAGTGAAAATACGACAATGTTTTGAATGAAAATAAGTTTATTTTAATAAGTTAAATGACAACATTTTAATTATATGTGATATTTTTTTTACATTATTACAACTTCTTTACATCAAGACGGAATGTTTAAGTTATCGTTTGCGGCGTAGTAATACACAGTGTAAGACAGAAAAATCTCACACTGTTGTCTCACACAGGACAAGTCAATCTAATACTGATGATAATGCGAGAAAATAATATCTAGGACCTACAGTTCTATATATTTTCCAGATTTCTTAGCTTTTTTATGATTTCTTCAAATGGTATATTATAAGTCTTTCGTTCACAGTAGTATTATCTTTTCGAAGCGTTATTCTTATTTTGAAAATAAAAATGTGCAAAAAATGTGATAAAATTATATTAAGGTACGATTCTTCTCAAACAAATCTGTATTTCTTGTATTAAAAAATTAATGAAATTTTCACAGAATCAAGAGGACAATATTACTAAATGATGGAATTAGTTAGATTAGTTTCGACCGTTTTATATTAGAGTCAAGGTCAGGTCAAAGTCATAAAGTTTTCCCTGGTCATTAAGAATAAAAATAATTGCATCCAATCATGAGATAGGGTCTTCTATTTCAAAAGATTAAATTTTTTTTTGCATAAAGGACCTATGAGATGATATTACCAAAATGACACAAATAGTTTAACAAAAATGGATTTTGGCTAATCCGAATTTTCTCTGTTTTTCTTAATTTTTAAGGATATATATTTAAGTTAGTTTTATATGCGCCCTATATTCAATTTTTTTCTTATTTTCACATATGGTAAAGCTGTCATATAGAGATACAAAATGATATAAAAATAAAAAGTTTTGACCGTTTAGTCAAAAACGGTCAAAAACACTTTCTATGGATTTTTGGCTCATATCTGTAGTTAGAGTTGAAACTTTTAAAAGCTAACATAATTGTAGATTGTTTGGAAATTCATATTTATTTGATATATTTTAAAACTTTAGTTCTTTATAACTAATTTAGCTAACATTTGAGAAATTCTTCTAGTCTCTGATTGTGTAAAAATTATAATTAAATTCGTAGTTCTATAATAATTTTGAGAAGCAAAAAAAGAAGATATTTTCATACGCCACTCAGCTATGTTAAGGACCGATATGGAAAGTGTGACCCTTGCGCCGTGTTAATATGTATTACTTCTTTGAAAAAATTGTAATAAAGCAACTGAATACTTGTAGAAAATGTAATTTAGCTATCAATAATGGATAGTACTGGGCCGTAGTTATTAGCAGTTGTATCGCATGTATAAGCTGTATGTCACGTGACTTGTATGAAAATAGAATTGTTAAGCTGGATCTAGGAAATGGGGATAGTGCAAGGGCATACGCTTGTTTTTCAAGAAAAAAATGACACACATCAAAAGATGTTTATTTCCTCTACCCAAAAAGTGCTGGGAGCTAGTCAGTGCTGTTTGTGAAGTACTGAAAATTTTGTCGAAAATGCTAATAATAGTTAAAATTTTCCACTTCGCGTAATTCTGTTATAAATAAAAAAAATGTTACGCAGACCAGGATCAGCTCCCAGCAATTTTCAAAATATAAACTAATTAAGCTATAAATATTCTAAATTTCAGCTCAAAATAAAAAGTCTTTTCCCCTGCACTTTTGATGTAAATCACGAACGAATACGCTCATCCCTTGATCAACAATCTCTACATTCCTTGTCCCTGTGCAGCTCCATTGCTACTAGATAAATTCATATTCTATGCACATTGTTTTTACTAAAATATTTTCTTTTAGTTTTAATTATAAGGTTTAAAAATTAGCAAATGGTATTATATTTATTGAAGCATTCTTGTAATTATTAAACCAATGAATTTAGTCCTCTGGATCACTTGTGCTGCGTCATGTCAAGGCTGATGACGTCATATTTGACGAAAGACTTTCTTCTATTACTCGACTGTATTGCTAACAAGTATTGCAATTTTACAAGACTTTACAAATAATCGATAAACTAAATAAATTCAAGTTCTTATTTACACATGATCATGTCGTTAATTAATTTTTGTGCCCCGTTAAATTTCAATGACGTCACAATTAAACTTCCAATATGGCCATGGTGTACACGGAATGTGAACTCTGACCTTCCTGAACATAGCTGAGCACCATTACGCCAAAAATATTGTCCCTGCTAGTTTTCGAACATAGTTTACCATTTCTATTTAAAGTTGTACAATTGTGATGATGAAAAAAAATATGGTCTTTTAAATCTCTTTCACCTAAATATATAAGACATATAAGCAAATATACATTGAATATTTCATCTACTCAGAAACCAGAGAAGAATTCTGCCTTAAAATGTTCGTAAGTTTACACGAGGATATTTCAAATTTATTCTTTCGAAAAATACGTAAAATTTAAAAAAAAGTATACCTGTCAAGAGCCGTTTGCGAGATAAGCCCAATGATTTTGCTTCCACTTTAGACCCGGTCAATTTTAGCAATTCTTTTAATTCTTCAGGTTCCAAAGATACCGACATTTCAGTCTGCATAGAATTGTGACGACCTTTATTGTTACAATGCAAGCTTCTCAACTGAATCTTGCTCATTATTTTAGCGTGAGATTTACACAGCCAATTGTGCCTAACGTTAATTTAGTGTTAATCTCAATGAACATTAAACTAACGTTAGCTTTATGTAAGTTTAATGTTACTTTCGTGTTAAGTTAACGTTAAAAATATTAAGATTAATTTAACGTTAAGTTTTAATAATTTAATTTCAGTTGTACCGCGTCATTTGATTGGTTAAACGTTTTTTTTTCCATTTCGTATAACATAACTTGCCTACTTCACAATGAGTTACGTCAAAAACGTATCACTCCGCTTGACGTTACTTTTAAAATAATGCTCACTTTGAAGCCTTTTTCTGGAGGAAATATTGTCTCATTGTCTACATTGAAATTAAATTATAAGAAATGAAGCTTATTTCAACTTATGTTATCCGATATAACAAAACTTGGGGCAGTTTACGCTTATTTATAAACCGCTTCGCGGTTTATAAAGCGTAAACTGCCCCAAGTTATGTTATATCGGATAACATAAGTTGAAATAAGCTTCATTCCTTAAATGTTTATTCAACTTAACATTAATTTCATGTTAATTTTTAACATTAAACATGTTAAATTAACATTAAGATTTTACGCGGGCTTAGGTTCTGTCTTAAAAAACTAAAACCGAAATATTAACATTAATTTAACGTTAATTAGTTGATGTTAATTTCATGTTAATGTGAATTTAACGTTAATTCTTTAATGTTAATTTCATGTTAATAAGAATAACATGAGATTAATGTTATTTTTCACATTTTAGACCTAACTTTATGCAATAGTTGCCAATTATTTTAGTGACATTTAATTAATTATTAAGATTTTCATGCGTGGATATTCAAAACCGCCGGGGGTTGGGAGTTTGGTGGGTGGGGGGGTGGGCACTTGTGTCGGAAATAATATTTTTAACCCAATATATGAAAATAACAATTGTGTTAGGATTATACCATAAGTTAAAAAATATTTCCGACACAGGTGCCTTTGTGTGTGCGTAAGGTAAAGATGTGTAAGTGTGTGGGTGTGGGAGGGGGGGGGGTGCTCCAACTGTTAGCACCTTCTTCACCTCATCCAATTTTTTTCCATACATTCTTTAAAAAGTAATTTATCTAGACTGAATTTATAAGCTCAATGTCTATCTTTCAAAACGTCAATTTGGATTTGGATTTTTTACCGGCTAGAAATGGTCCGTAGCTTTTCTCAGGATCGGTTTTGTTTTTTTATCGGACGAAACCGTACGTCATGTTTGACGTCATCAGCTGTAAAAGAAGTTAAAAAACACAAAGGAAAAAGGATAGATCTCTGTTAAAAGTAAGTGTTTTGTAACTTTTGTTGTCTTTGTAACATTACGTTTTGAGAGTTTCATATTTTCAGAGGCCCCTAAATGTTCTGTACTTTCTGTACAGGAACATAACGCATAATTAACTCAACAGTCCTTACAGGCTACTGTGTCGTAGGCTGTGACAATGCGCCAGATCTCTGCTATGTTGGAATGATATTTTTATATCAGCATTACTTTTTTTTAGGTCTACTAATTGTTGGTTAAATTTGTTTGAACACTTAAGCCTACGGTACTCAGTGCCGCCCTACGTACGACATGGAGAAAATTCGAAAGTGAAAGTAGAAATCGTGTACAAGTTAACCATCTCGAAGTTGAAGTAAACACGCAATGTGACCGATGTTTTCCCAGATACTAACAGTTAATCTTAATTGGTTTCACATGACAAGAAAAAAACGACTTGATATTTTTTTTTATTGTATTTTAAACAGCTGGAACTCGGTGTAGCATCTGACTCGAGATGGATCAAGTCGGACTTTGTCGTCGAGACTCGCAAGAACCGAGCTGCCTGAATTATAATGCCAGTGGAACACAAAACAGGTATTAAAAGTGGAACAAAATGTAAACATTTCACACGGTAAATGTAATGACAGTGAAATTTACATTCAAACACCCCAACTGATTTTTTTTTAAATATCAGTACTGGACTTTTACGAGAAGCACTGACTTCTACAGTTCACGTTTACTTGGACATTTAAACTTGTATCTGACATGCACTGAAGTACAGAATTGATAATGCATAAGAAAACCTTTCTTGTGGTCATGGGTATGGTGTTAGGGGCACTAACATGTGAAGACCGGGGGCTGAGGGTAAGGTCATTGTCGTTTTCTTCAAGGACAACTTGTATGTGCATTGAAACAACCGTTATTTCCGTTCAATTAAATGTTGAGCTAAATATTTATATCATATAGGAGCTACCGTACATAGCCCTAGTGTCAAAGTAAGTGTCAACTGTAAAGTCAGCGCTCCTCGTAAAAGTCCACTTGTCAATACTTGACACTTGTTAATGTTTTGTACAGAATTATTTTATAAGCACTATTAAATCAAGATTTTTTTCTTCTACTGCATAATGTAGTAAAGATACTTGTATGCAAGACATGGAGACGATAGCAGACTACAGCCTCTATATACCATTCCTTGGCGCCTCCTTGAATTGATGTTTTTCAGGATAACCAGGAATAAAGGTTAATTATAAAAAAGTATATACATAGTGTTTTCATAAATAACATTTAGAAGAACTTTATAACTTGATCTAGAGTTTATGCTTAAGAGCAAAATTAAAGCCAAGTTGCTTTCACTGTGCTAAATTTTGCTTTAAATCAGACCTTTGTGCAGCATTGCACAGAGAATTTGGTTTCTATCTATGAATATGTTGAAGATATTACTTTTCAAATAAATAACTTTTTTTTTATTTTTTATTTTTGTAGGTTTACTCAGTATAAAGTCTTGCTGACATGAACATGATAATCACAAGAAAGTGAAAATATTTCATCATTTTAGGCGATCTTCAAAATACCAGATAAAATGCATTTATTCTGTACACATACTGTATATCAAATATTTAAAACCATTTAGTATGTCACCCCAATTTTTTTTCAAAGTATAATGGAAATGCAATGTCTGTTTGCCAGTCTCACTGTAAAGTAATATATATGGAAGTATAGAGTTTTTAAATATTAGTAGCCTTTGAGTTCACCTGAGCAGAAGGCTCAGGTGAGCTTTTCAGATCACATTTTGTTCGGTGTCTGTCTGTCCGTCTGTAAACTTTTCACATTTTCAACTTCTTCTGAAGAACCACTGGGCCAGGAAAGATAGAACTTAAATGGAAGCATCCTCAGATAGTGTACTTTAAAGCCTCTTCAACCCAGGGGGGGGGGGGGGGG
>PRKT01000115.1:775749-907044 GCA_003671525.1 Saccostrea glomerata
TCATATCATTTTATGTCAAAATTTGTATCCTTATCATTAGAAAAAAAACTGCTAATAAAAAGGCAAAAAAAATATCTGTTTATTATATTTAAAAAAAAACTTCAACTCGGGATACATCGACGACGTATTGTCAATTCACATTAGTTACTTCCATTCATGTCGACTCGATATATCCCAGTGAGCTTGAAATAAAAGATACCAACGAAAGTCTAAGACAGGCAAATTCAAGCAATCGAAAATAGCAAATAGCGAGAGAAAGGTCCATACATGACTTCTTTTACTAACAGATTGGGATTTAAAACAGTTGCTATTGGTCCTATTAATTGCAGAAATTTGAATATACAATCTAAAACTTTTAACACATGTACGAGGGTCGTTAGAAAAGTTCGCGAACACATTGAATTACGGAAAATCTATTGTGTACTGTGAAGTATGACCTATGTCTAAATAAATTCCTACATTTTGTTAATTGGTATGTAAAAAATCAGGTCCATATAATAAAATCTTGAAAATTTACAACGATTTTTACTATGAGGTTATGGGATTCACGGAGCAATCACTTGACGTAAGGCGACGTAACAATCAGATTTCAACCCGTTAAGCTTTGTCGCAGTTCTATAAATCTTTAGTTTATTCTTATCTTTTTTTTCTTCTTTAAAATGGAATATCTGTATCAAGAAATGTTACTTTTCTTCTATAATGTCTTTTGTACTGATTCGGATATTATTGAGATCTTTAAAAAAGTTTGTGCAGTTAATCAGTTAATCGATCAGGTATGGAAACTATGCAAAACTATATAGGCGCAACGCAATGTCCATGCGATACGGTGGTATTGAAGTATCGCCGTAGTTAATCTTTCAAAATGTCATTCCTACCATTCTTATGAAGCTACAACCATTTGAAAACTTGTCCTTTTTAAGGTGTAGGAAGTTCCCGGCAGCATCTTGAACATTTTAATCTCTTTTTAGACATTTTCCAGTCTGCATACATAATTTTTACGTAGTGCCGTGCTCCATGACGCTCAATGACGTTCCGATTTTTGGCTGTGTTTTTACGCAATGATCATTTACAAACGGCTATAAAACAGTCATATACCCTCCAATTTAGTTCAAAATTTCTCCCAGTAACGTTTCATGAATACTTTAGCAGCAGGTAAAATATCATAAATTTTTTTGCGCTACAATTGTGCAATTTTAAATTTCAATAAAGTGTCTTTGTGATGTAAACGTGCCAAAATGTAGCATGCTCCATGAAGCAAGTTTTTTCAAAATAAAAAAAGCTGTATATTTTTTAATAATCACCGGAGAGCAACAATTTCTTGAATATTTATTGGAAAAAGGTAAAGATTCTATCTGGAAAGTTTGATCGGTTTTGTGGAAATAGCGCGCTCACAATTCAACTTGTCCGCGAACTTTTCTAACACCCCTCGTAGTATCAGTTAAGCTTCTGCTATGATGCAAGAACCTGTATTTTTCTGGAAGAATAGGTAGGAAAATTCCAAAAATATGCACACAATTTATATGCATTTTAATGTTGAATTAGTGTGAACTAATTAACGTTAATTTAACGCTTAACATTAATTTAACATGAAAATAACGTTAATTTAACGTTAATTTTTTAACGTTAAATTCATGTATAAGCTCGATTAACGTTTATTTAACGTTAAATATTTAACGTTAAATTAACTTTATTTTCATGTTAAATTAACGTTAGGCACAATTGGCTGTGAAACTGTTTTCATCAAAATGAGGTTCACTTTTTGCAGTTTCTTCACATGGTCGCCTATCTTTCCAACTGATATTTCCATCCTATTAAGTCTAATTTTCATGTCTTCATTTTCGATCTTTAACTTTTTATTATCCTCCTCATATCTTGCCATAGTTTTCTCAAGGTACCTGATCCTGTTATTCTGAAGAGTATTTTCGTGTCTTTCCTTCTCTTGCATCTCAAGCAATATCTTTATCACACTATCCAAGTGGGAGGTTCTTTCAACGTCTGTGGTAGGAACTTCCTTTGCTGCGACGATCGCTGTCAAAGAAAACAATAGCAGAAGCGAAAAACGAGGCGCCATTACACCTTCGACTTCTTTTCTGAATGACCTCATAAAGTCTTATCTAATAGGCACCAAATACTAGTAAGGACAACTTCATTTGAATAGTGCAAGGTAAAGAGTGAACTTTTGGGTTTCATTTCAAGAAAAGAGGCGCCATATGCAACACATTCTTCATTCTAAACTGAAAGCTGCGATGTACAGTGAAGGAGTCTTGTGAAAACAAATTTAACCAAGTTAAGAATTAATAATGTGAAGTTAATAATTTAATCTGAAATGATATAAAGGACAATAAATTATATAATTTTATGAAGTATTTTTGAAAGTGTTGCTATAGACTAAAAAAGGTATTTATTTTTTGGGAGGAAAATTAAAATGTCTAACATATTCCCTGACTCTGTTATCCCGATGAATTATTATTTGGGTTTTTTGTCTTTCATCTTCAGAATTGCCTTTATGACATCCTCTAATTGGGTGGTGCTATTATTGTCTATGCCTTTGTCAAGAAGAGGATTGGGTAAGAAAGGAATGAAAATAAAAAGGACGTCTCTTACACCTTTAATTTCTTTTCTCCTTGATCATGACCTTTAATGGGTTATCTGTTATACAATAAATTGAAGACATTGTCTACATTTACAAATGTGTATAGTACTTTCACGTTCTCTTGTGAACTGAGTGGTCCGGTTACAAAGAATTTTATAACTAATCGTAAATGAAAATTACAAATGAAATACTTTAATTTTTAATATGATCAAGCTATGAATATATATTGCATTTGCAGATTATTATTTTTTTGGAAGAGAAATCTTTTTAAAAAAATTAAGGCACAAAACAAGATATTAATTTACATTATAACTGAAGCCACAGTTACAAATGGATCGTTGGTTTGTGGGTATCAGTTATACTGAAAATGCAGTTTACCGGTAGTAAGTGAGGGTCGGATTTTAAAAATGAAATAATTTGAATTTCAGTATGATTTAAATACAAATTCATTTTGCAATAATTATTGTAGATTATTTGCTTTCTTGGGAGAAAAAAATATTTGAAATTAAATTGTCACGAAGTATACCACAATCTGTAAAATTAAAGGTTGTGTGCTGAAACTGGTCCCTAGCTGGTTATGACAGTAAGTGTACAGCTATTTGTTCGATAATCGTTATTATATTAGTTATATCATATGTATTTTTTCTAAACCTTTAAGACACGAATCGTTAATATCTTTCAAACAAATGCATTTGGATTCATAGAAATTGGAATTAAATACATCTGTATTATTCTTATTTATATGTTCCTATGTAAAATAGTAAACCGTTCGTCTTTCTGCATTCACTGAATGGAAGATTTTTATATACATTTGATATATTAAATCTATTCTGACAAAGAATAAAAGTCCTTTTTTATGTCCTGCTCATTGCCTGGAGCAATCTTCCACAAAACCAAGAACATTATGAAAAAATGATCAAAGTTAAAGGATCAGGTTTCCTTAAAATTAGGATCTTTTAAAATTAGTGAATTAAGGATTGTAAATGCGCTGACTGTTCTTGTCAATGAATATCAATTTCAAGAAGTGTAATCCAAACTCAACAGAGAGTTGGAAATAAAAAAAACCTTATATTTTCCCCTTATAGAATGTATCTAAAGTGCAACATTTATGATTTATTCCACATATTTTATTTTTTTCACTTGAATATCGTTTTCCACGGTTTAAAATAATAACCATCCACTAAATGTTGACCTCCAATCTATGTGGCTATAAAGACTTCCGGAATGAGCACTACTAGGATGTGTTCGAACTAAGACTATGTCGTCCTTGTTTATTTCAGCCACGATGATACCTGTAGTTGTATGGACGCTTGTTGTACCTTGACAGGAAGTGTACATGCTTCCTATCTGGTTAGAATTAACAGCAATTTCAGAGTGAATGTATCCCTCTGTAATACAGTATAGGTTCCATGTAAAAACGTAGACCCCATGTATCGGTGCTGTGAAGGCCCCGGTGTGTGGATTGTAATGGTTTCCAATGTTCGTCAAGATGCCGTCAAACATGATTGTCTGATGTTCTGTTAAATGGGATTCGTACGGTTTTAAATACACAGAGAATGCAACACCATTAGGGTGAGGAGTTGTTGGTATACCTACAAAAATACATAAATATAACATTATTAAGTATCAGTATTGAGTTATTGGAAAAAGCATTTAAAATAAGTTCTGTGCCATCTCATTTTTACCACAAAAGAGTCGCATATAAATAGTCATAATAATATTTGTATACTTCAGTGCAAAATATCTGATAACATGTCAATGAAAAGTAACTATTTCTTTTTCCAGGGATTTATTTTTGATGTGTTCTTCAAATGTCACTTTAAAAGTACTTTTCTCTCCATTTATTTGCTTATATTGTTCACAGCCAAACAGTTATTAATATTTCATATACATTTTACGTAGTTATTTAATTAAAAGAAAACAGATTTAAAAGAATTATCCTTGTCTTAAAAATGACATTGTTTTAAATGGCAAAATTATATCAAAAGATGTAAAGATATATAATAAGTTTATTCTTATGTACCCGATCGATTGATTGATTTATAAACCGAGGTGCTGTATGTGCTGGCACGAAAAAGATCCCTCACTGTTCAATGACCGTAAGTGCCGAGTATAGGACAAAATTTGCAGCTCACCACCGGCAAGTGGTGGCCTCTTCATATGAGTGAAAAAGAGGGACGTTAAACAACATAATTACTGAATCTGCAGGACCGGTCTCCACGTCCCACAGTGGGATCAACTCCTTTTTCCGCGACTTTGAATCAGACGTTCTTACCACTGCTCCACGCGGGCAACATTTAGTATTCGAAAATATTTAAAAGGATACCTGTCAAGAGGCGTTTGCGAGATGAAGCCAATGATTTAGATTCCACTTTAGACTCGGTAAATTTCAGTAATTCTTCTAATTGTTCATCGTCCACGGATACCAACTTTTCAGGCTGCAGAGAATTTTTAAGTTTTTGTTTTTTACACTGCAAGATTCTAAATTGAATATAGTTCATTATTTTAGCGTGCGATTTCACTGTTTTAATCAAACTGAGGTTTTCTCTTTGTAGTCTCTTCACATGGGCGTCCATCTTCCCAACTGATATATCCATCTCATTGAGTTTACTTTTCAGGTTCTCATTTTCGGTCTTTAACTTGTTATTCTCTTCCTCGTATCTTGCCATAGATTCCTCAAGATTCCATATCCTTTTATTTTGAAGAGCATTTTCCCGTCTTTCCTTCTTTTGCATCTCTAGCAATGTCTTTATCACATCTTCTAAGTGAGAGATTCGATCACCGTCTGTTGTAGAAACTTCCTTTGCCGCTACGGTCACTGTCAAGGAGACCAACAGCAGTAGCAAAGAAAGAGGGGCCATTAGACCTTTCTCTTCTTTGAATGTCTTTATTTTACCTGGATGACCTTTTAACGTCTTATCTAATATGTACAAAATAAAGATAACATGAAGTGAAACAATCAAAAGGAAAAGTCATATATGTACTTTTGACTTTTTTTTTTAAAGAAAGAGTTTATTTGCAACCCATTCATCAGTCTAAATTGAAAACTGAGATGCACTGTGAGCAAGACTTGTTAAAATAAAAATTCCTTTTAAAAAGTATTGTCTGAAATGAAATAGATCTTCTAAGTTTTCTGTTCAATTCAGAAAAAAACGGGACACTTATTTATTTGGGAAAATTAAAATGTCTAACACATTTTTCTTTAGTAGGAACGTTTTAACGAAATTTAGTAGACCATTCGCAAAGAAAGGAGTGTCAAACAGAGAGGCAACTTACACCTTTTCCTTCTTTATTATGACCTTTAATGTGGTATCTTTTATACCATAAATTGCAGGCACCAAACAAATTAGAACTACGTTAACATATGTAGGTTAAGAGAACATTCTTAGTTTCTAGTGAAATGAGAGTTGGTCAATTATGATGAAAATTGTAATTCGCCATAAGAAAATGAAAGACATAATTAGAAAATTGAATACTTGGAATTTTAGTATGATTAATCAACAATTTCCTTTCGCATTTTTAGATTATTTGATTTTTGGAAGAGAAAATATTTAAGATGTATGAACATTGGGGCTAAATTTGTTTAATAGATATAAAGTCTTTGAAAGAAGTACTTGTGTTGAAATAGATTAAAACTGGTTATACTCAATCAAGTCATATTCGATGATCATTAGTATATTATCTATTGCACATGTAAGTCTTTGTCCATATCTTTGCTAACTTTCAGAGACGATATCCTCTTTACATATTTCCATGCAAATGTGTACGGATTCTCAGAAATTAAAACCAGTTACAACAGTATTATTCTAATACAGTTCTTGCCCTTGTTTGGTAGTATAACCACTTCTCTTTTATGTAATATTCAAGATAGTTAATGAACGACTAAGACCATTCTATTAAACTTCTGCTAAACGAAGCCTTCAAAGAAGGTTGATATACTTTTTCCCTTTTAGATTATATCAAAACAGCCATCAGAATTATCTTGAATTCTTGCATATTTTTTAAAAATGTTAATCTCAAAAAATGTATGCCAAGTTGGAAACAACATAGAAACAAATAGAGAAAGTGTTCTGACAATCGCGCCTCGCCCTTAATTGATTGCATAACATTTAAATTTATGTTTCTTATAAAATGAATGATGATCCGGCAAAAAGAGAAGGTAATGCAGATTGAAAAGGTAATTAAGAGTAGGTTGTTAATTTGTATGACATCTCTTTTTTCCCAAATGAATAACGAATTGTATTTTTGGACATCATATTTATTCCTTCTAGTAATTCACGTTGATTTACTTTACATTTGTTGCGTTATGTTATTTTGGTTCATTAAAGATTACATGTTTAAAGGTTATACTTGTACAGATCAGTACAAAAATGTACAATGTTGACCTTTTATTGCTATTTATTTACCACTGATTCGTTCAGCAATAGACGTTTCTACCGCAGAAAGTGACAGAATCGCTCAATTTGAAGAAGCGTTGAAGACCGTTCTGGAGAAACAAGAAAGAGACAGAAGCGAAAATATTCTTCAGAATAACAAAATCAGAAAAATCGTGGAAAGTATGGCAAGATATGAGAAAGAAAACAAGAAGATAATTAACGAAAATGCGAAGTTGAAAAAAAACTTTATGAGATGGAAATATTTTGAAACTGAAATTTGAAAATACACGTTTCTGTGAAAAAAAATTATGAGAGAAAACTTTGAATATCAGGAAACACTAAAATCTCACGTAAAAATATTGAAAACTTTAAATAATGAAAAACAAAGACGTTTAAAATCTAGAATGCCGGGAATATTGAAAGAAATTAAGATGATTAATTCACCAGAAGTATGGAAATGCAAAGAATCGAAATTGGATCATATACAAAAGTTTCATCGAACATACGGCTATTGAAAGGTACAAGTTTATTCTGATTTTGCTTCTTCAGGAAGATATTTCTATTACTTTCAAAGGGACGTAATGCAATCATAAGGTATGTCTCTTGTCAGCCTTTGATAAAAGTTTGGTCCGAGCCTCAAACGTTAAGACATTATTTATTGCAAATCACTTTTTTTGACAAAGTTTTTAAGAAATTTTATTCAAATAATACCCGTTAATTATTGTATTTTCTTTGAAATTCAAAAAATTCACTGCATTATGGTCTATACTATATGACAAAAAAATGAACACACTTGACAGTGTGGCATACATGTAGTAAAAAAAGTAATATTGATTCGCCAACAGATGACAAAAATTCAAATTCAATATTTTTGATGTTATCATGTAAACAGATTCACTTCAAAATTGGGCATGAAAGCTTGCATTAGTCAAAATATCACCATCTTGAACGTTCAATTAATTGTGTGTTTTGTTTCAACTTTTAATATTTTCACTAAGTTATGAGGTAAAATTAAAATATTATATTAAAATATCTAAGTGTGGCTATTAATTTGAAAATCAAAGTATTTCTGAACGAGTTTTAGGGCAGGACACCCTCGTAGTTAAAAAAACAAAATAAAGAGTTTCTTTAAGCACTCAGAAAAATGGGTTGCATTTTGTTGGATGTAAACATACATGTATCCTCTGTGAAACGAGCAAGAACATAAATATTCACATTAAAGTTCACAGTACTTTTAAACGTTCAAATTTGAGGAAAATCTACCAATTACGTAATTTTTTTTTCTCGCAGGGATAATAAGGAAGCATACAAAATATTCTACCTTGACTAAATCAGTGCTACATTATGACGTCGTAGTAGGCGAGATGACGTCGATTTTAGAATGAAGTATTCGTAATATTCATATTTATTTGATATTCATATATCGTGAAAATCATATGGAGTTCAGTTAAGGTATGCTAATTCATTTTCATCGATTAAATTCTCTTTCAAAGACAGTCAGCTATAATATGTATCCCGGTTGGCCTTTGCTCTATCATTTGTGACAAAGAATCAAAAATGATGCAACAGAACAACAAAAAGCTGGATATTTCAAAACATAAGATTTGTACAGATGGAAAGTTTGCCTCCTAAAATACTTGGAAAGTGCTGCTTGAATCCCGAGTTAAGCATGGTTTTACGAAAACTCTGTTCATATGTATAAAATTCAAAACCCCGGGTAAGGTGTCGTGGAATTATTATTTCACCGACGGGACAGTGGGATTTAGGCAGCACTTTTTAGGCAAAATAGATGTTTTTCAACTATGTTATTTACTCACAGAAATTATTACACTCCGGGGTATTGTTGTTCTGTTAGCCTTTTTATAAGAAAAATGTCGCTATTGTAAGAAGTCACTTGATGCAGTGGTGGTTGTGCACGTTTTTGCATTAAACACACTTTTATCTTCATGCAATATATAATAATGGTTTACGTTTATCAGTGGTTTTGGTCAATTATTTAACTTAATTGTCTTTAAAAAGACTAAATTTCCCGAGAATTGACTCTTATGCTTCCTTAATATACCCGCGCTGGTATACGGGTTTTTGTATAGATATAGGACGCCTTCCTTACATTGAAAATCTAACTCGTGTACATTTTACAAAGTTAAAAAAAATGAAAACTCCGTACGGAGCATTTAGGACATTGAACTTCCCCCAATTACATGGTACACCCTTAGGTCATGTGCAATCTTTTTTGTAAAATGGGAACTTACCAAGTTTATCCATAAGAAAGATATGGACCGGACAAGAACTTTGAAATTTTTCTGTCAGTGACCTTGAACTTCCTCTTAATCACCTTGGGTCAAGCTCATGACACACTCTTAGGTCAGAAAATACCTCTTCTTATGTTGGTAAGTTGTATTAATCGTTAAATATTTTCTAAACGAGTAAAAATTAAACCTGCCCCCAGCACATACTATGTAATAGAGATCACAATAACACAACTTTGCACAATACGTTTGTTTTGCACTTGTGCCCAAGCAATTTTTGTGCAACAATCAGGAATATCATGAGCTGCTGTCACGTGATCAACGCAGTCATGTGACAACACAAAAATGTTTTAAAATAAAACCAGATTAAACTATTATCTCAGGTCGACTTAAATTTCAAACAAAGATTACATATTAATATTAGAATCTAGCTCAAAATAAAAATATTTATTTCCAAGGAGTTAAGCATTTAAATCATTAATGTGACGTTTTGCCGTCAAATTCAATTGTGACATATAGCTACATGTAGTACACATAATTATGTGAAACAGCAATAATTATTAGAATCTAAGACACCGCAAGTTAAATTTCTATTTAGAGATCTTTTCCTTAATAACATGGCAACATTTTGTAAAATGTAGAATTTAAAATAATTTTCAACATTAATTTTTCACCCAGCATTACAAAATTTACCATTTTACGAATCTTAAAAACTTTGTGACATTGAAACTCAAAACTGTGTGACACACCATCTTATTCAACATCCTCACAATAAACCGGCTTAATATTAATATCAGAAATCCAACATATATACATATAAATCCAAAATATCAGTCTTTTATAGGTTCTTAACACGCAAAAAAGATTATTGAGATGTAACTTAAAAATAGAGTTAGCTCATGTAATTATTCTTCTAAGTAACCGAAGACTTTTTATGTGTATCCCATATTTCGTCGATTAACGCTTGTCTACACCTCTGTCTTGGATTTTCAGCGACGCGTTCAGAGCATACGGATTGAATGACATTACAATCATTACATCATTAAAATCATATTTTGAATTTTTCTGCTAAATTTTATGTTTGTATTATTTGTATTAAGTAAGTTATACATTTTGTAATTGCGTGTGCGACCCCCCTGTTACCGGTCTACATGCGTTTTTCACGTAATTGACGGAAGAGTCAAATTAATATCTTTGACAAATGGAATTTTTTTATCAATATTTTTGTTAAAATGTATTAAGTATACAATTACCGACCGAATGATATATAGTTTTCATATAGTGAATTGTTTTAAAATTATGAAAATAGCGCAAATGCCGCCGCAATAGTAATTTTTAACTTTTTGACACCAACACCATGCTTCATGCTGTCTTAATGTTTCACAAAGTCCATATTCTTGTCCATATCATTGCATTTTTGAAAAACATAATTTTCATATTCCTTTATCTCCTTTGTCTTTTGAAAAGCAGAAATATTTTAAATATAGACAATTTTGCCTCGGGTTTGGCATCAGAAGTATATATGGTAATAGAATAAACACTTATGTCATGAAAGGAAATATATGGAGATAAAGAGCACGATTCAAACTCAAAAATCTATTAAACAATACAAAAAAGATGCAGAGCAAACACGTTACTCCAAAACATCAGAGATGGGATCAGGTACCATGAAGGAGTGAACATACCCAGCTGCCAACCATGAGACATTTAGACTTTTGTCTCATGGTTGGGTATTTTTCCTTCATATTCCCCATACAAATAAGATATGTACGTATTGCCGTGTTTGTCCGTCTGCTTGTTCATACAGTCTTGTCCGGATATATATTTGTTAAAAAAAAATGAAACACTGGAAGTACAATTCATATATACTGCTACCAGACAAAAAGATAACATATGGCACGAAGGCTATTGACCCAAGATTATTCATGAAAATTTAAGGTCACTAACAGAAAAATATAAAATTTTAGTCCGGTCTATAACTTCTAGTCTGGGCTAAGACTCTGACTTTTTAACAAGGCAAGAGTGGGTCTTGGACTTCATCCAAGGTCATGCACTGCGGTAAGTACAATGTCAATGGCAGAAAAAAAATATTTCCCGAGCTTATATTTGGTACTATGATTGCTTATGATCTGAGAATGTGTATTGACCTTGATCAAAGGACATTCTGGCAAGTTCAAGGTCACTGAAAATAAGAGTCATTAGTATGGTCCATATTTTTTTAATGGAGAGCCATTGGAAGTTCATCAAAATAGTGGTTAAGGGTTTTGTATAAATATGATTCACGGGTGTGTCACGTGAACTCATGATTATTCATGAATAAATATAATTCTTGTCCAGGTTATAACTTTATATTGGAGAATCACTGGAGACCCACGTTTGATACAAAGATTATAACTACTAGTAATATCCTTTGGTTTTGCTCCAATTAACGCTCCATGCAAAATAGTTTGAGGTTGGAACTCTGATTGACCTCTGTGCTGGATGTTGCAAGTGTTTGCTGCCCAACCAAAGTGTATTGAATCTGTGTGAAACTAGTATGTCCTTGAACTTGGCATATTTTCTTTCATAGATCAATTTTGTTTTTTTATGATTTACTTCTCTACTGAGGAGCTACAGTAATTTCTTCATTACAGAATTTATACATAAAAAAATTGAATTCGCAGCACAGTTAAGTATACTAATTTATACAGGAAATGTTTACTATGACGTCACACAAAATATAATGTCTTCAAAATACCACAAAATAAATTATTTGCTATTTCAAACGGCAAGTATAATTGCTAAATTCATGTGACTCAGACATAACGTGACAAGTCTAAATTAAAAAATCTAAATGTCCTAAACATGAAGGTTGAACCACATTACATTTTTTTTTATATCAGTGAAGTCCTATAAGAAACACTCATCTTTAAAAAGTATGTATTTTTTATCTTAAAAAATCGTCGACATCTCCATTTGTAACATTAAATGTACTGCGCTGTACTAGATTTGTATGAAATATGGAGAAACGAACAATACTGAGTATTCAATATGTACAACAGCGGGCATCTCAAAAGCCACTTAAAACAGTACTATACAGAGGAATAATGGGCCATCAGAGGTAGTATCAGGTGCCATGGAGGAATAAGGATCCCCTGCTGATCTTCCCACAACCGAAGTGTGCTCCTAATCATGAATAGAAAAAAAATCATACATGTATATTGCCGCAACATCCAGATAATTTATTTCTTAGAAGGAATAAAACCAATATAAAGTTAAACGTAATTTTAATCCTGCTTGATGCATAACATTTCACTAGGTTGCTGTTGTCACGCGGTTTTAAAATGATAACCATCCACTGAAAGATGACTTAAAAGATCGACCGCTAAATAGAGGTCCAGCAAGACTTTCTGTTGGGTGTATTCAAATTAAGAATATATCGTCTTTATTAATTTCGGCCCAACAATAGCCGTGGTGGTCTGGATATTTGTTGCACCTTCACTAGAAGTAAATAAACTGCTTATCGGTTGGGAATTCACGGCAAGTTCAGTGACAATGTGTCCTTCGTTTTGATTGGTGTAGATGTTCCATGTAAAAACGTATACCCCATGTGTAGGTGCTGTAAAAACCCCACTATGCTGGTTGTAATGATTTCCAACGTTTGTCAAGATGCCGTCGAACATTATCGTTTCCTTTTTTGCTATATTCATTATGACGGATTTTAAATACACAGAAAATGCAACACCATTATGCTGAGGCGTAGCGGTAATTTTTAAAAATACAAATAATTATATCTTTCTGGAATAGAAATATGAAATAATGATTATTATCAATACATGTAGATTCTTTAATGATCGAGTAATTGTTTATAACCAAAAGATCTCTTCTACAGTCAGATTTTCATTTCTTCATTAATTAATCATGTTAATCAAAGTGTTGAAAGAACTGGAAGCCGGGCTGGAGTATATTGTCTGATCCGAAATTAGAACATGCTCATTTTTTTCCTTTTGGCCATTGATTTTTAACAGGTATATAGAGTTTGTATGATTATGATTTAAAAGCTAGAATATCCCATATACCAGTTCTTAAAATAACGGTCCAGACCCCAAGATATGTTATGATTTTAAAAATTTTAATTAATAAATAATATTTACAAGAAATCATCGCATTTTTTCTATTCAATATGTATTTTTTCTCATAATTTAAAAATTCAGTCTTGGAATAGTTAAAATAATGCACATTCTTTTAGTTTCAATCAAACAGTACTTTTATCGCCAACTATATGTAGAAACCTGATACATGAACATGTACATCGTCAAGCGATTTTACGCATGTTCATTCTTAAAATTCCAATTCACTATCCTATTAAATTGCTAAAAATCAAAACAGAATATAACCACTATCATAACTTCGACAAAAACGATGTGAAACATGAAACTCTTAAACAATTACAACATTTCGAAAAGCCTGCGCTATTTAAAATAGTTCGTTTACATGCATTCAGCAGCGTATGTTCACAAATTGCTATATCACGATTATCCCAATAAAGCAAATATGTAATTTCTCTTACATTTTATTTCTAAAGCAAAAAATTTGATCTTCAACTTTTCAAATAATTGGGATGTTAAAAAGATTTGCTTGAATATCGTCTCGCAATGGGACTATTTTGTTTATCAGAAGCGTCTACTTTGACGCTGTTTGGTTTTTTGTTTACTGTGCTATTTACAGTAAGACCGTCTGTCATGATGCCTATAGCCAGGACTTTGCTTTCAGCCAAGCCCGGCTAAAAAATCCAATTCAATCCAAATCAAATTACTTTGGCGAGGCGCAGTGTTTAGTGCGTCTGCTCTAGAGTTGCGAAGTAAAGAGTTGATCTTTACGTCGCGGGTTTCAATCCCACTGTGGAACGTGGGGACGGGTTCTTCGGATGAGACCGAATAATCCGAGGTCCCGTGTCGCAGTAGGTGCTGGCATGAAAAAGATCTTTACCTTCTCAATGGCCGAGTATAGGACAAAATTTAAAGCTCTCCATCGGCCAGAGGTGGAGTCTCCAAAAGACTGAACAATTCTCAAGAGGGAAATTTAACAATATACACACTGGCTCTCCATCGGCCAGAGGTGGAGTCTCCAAAAGACTGAACAATTCTCAAGAGGGAAATTTAACAATATACACACTTTTTGATGAAGCTAATATTTTAAAAACTGATTTCTTCATAGAACTACATGTTAAATTCTACATGATAAACACCATCGTCATTCATGCAAATTTTTTTGGAAAGCCATGTGCTTAATCACATAATATGTCCACAAACATTAGACAGAAATTATTTTACTCATTCAAGAGAAAAAGAAAAAGAAAAAGAAATATTAAAGGATTCTTAGTAAAGTTATGAATGTTACCTGTTAAAAGGCGTTTGTGGGATGAAGGCAAAGATTTTGTTTCCAAGTTCAAATTCACTAATTCTTTTGACTTCCCAAACTTCACTGACGCAGCAGACTTTTTAGACCTAGAATTTTGAAGTTCTTGATTGTTGCAATGCAGATGAAGTACTTTATCGATTGAATTAATTTTTTTCTGCAATCTTATATTTCCCTTTTGGATTTTCTTCACATGGACGTCCATCAGTTTAGCAAAAGATTTAATTGTTCTCCTCAATCTGAGCTTTTCTTTTCGCAGTTTCTTCATATCGACGTCCATCTTTTGAATGGATTTTTCCATGCTTTCGTGCATATTGCTATTGAGTCTCTTTTTCAAGTCCTCGTTTTTGGTCCTTAACTTCTTATTCTCTTCCTCGTATTTTGCCATGTATTCCTCAAGACTCCATATCCTTTTATTTTGAAGAACGTTTTCGTGTCCCTCCTTCTCTTGCATCTCTAGCAATATTTTTATCAAATCTTCCAAGTGGTAGATTCGATTACCGTCTGTGGTAAAACTTCCTTTGCTGCGACAATCGCTGTCAAAGAAACCAAATGCAAGAGCAAAGAAAGAGGCGCCATTACACCTTTCTCTTATTTGAATGTCCTTTATTTTACTTATATGATCTTTTAACGTCTTATCTAATATGTGCAAAATAAAGATAACATGTTTGGAACAGTTAAGAGGAAAAGTCATGCATGTACGTCTGACTTTGCTAAAAAAGGAGCGGTTATTTGCAAGGCATTCTTCAGTCTAAACTGAAAACCGAGATGCACTGTGAGTAAGACTTGTTACAATAAAGAACAATTTTACAAAAAAGAAATGAAATAGATCATCAAAGTTTTTCTGTTCAATTTAGGCAAAAACGGTGTACTTATTTATTTGGGAAAATTAAAATGTCTAACACAGTTTCCTGATTTGTTTTTCTATGTTTTTCATCTCCAGTTATTTCTTTAGCACATCTTCTAATTGGGTGATTATCATTGCTCATGGAAGAAACATTTTGCCGAAGTTTAGAAGACCATTCGCAAAGAAAGGAATGTCAATTAAAGAGGCGCCTTTACAGCTTTTCCTTTTTTTGATTATGGCCGTTAATGTGCTTTCTTTTATACGATAAATTGTAAGCACCAAACAAATTAGAACTACAGTTACATATGTAAGTAAAGGTACATTCTCATTTTCTTTTGAAGTAAGAGTGATCAATTATAATGAAAATTATAATTCGCCGTTAGAGAATGAATGGCATAATTTAAAAAAAGGAATATTTTGAATGTTAGTATAATTTATCTACAATTTCTTGATTTTTGAAAGAGAAAGTATTTAAAATTATATGATCATGGGCGTTAAAATAATTAAATAGATATAAAGTCTTTGAAATAAGTATTTATGTTGAAATAGATTAAAACTGGTTACTGGATCATGCAAGTCAAGTTCGATGATCATTAGTATATTATCTAATACGGATGTGAGTCTTTGTTCATATTGTTGCTAAGATCATTCTAATAAAAGTCTGCTAAAAGAAGTCTTCAAAGAAGCTGATATACATTTTCCCTTTAAGATTCTTTAAATTATATCAAAACAGACACCATTCTTTGTATATTTTTTTATCTTAAAAAATATATGCCAAGGGGGAAACAACATAGAAATTAATAGAGAAAGTGCTCTGACAATTGCGCCTCTCACTTGATTGCATAGCTGCATAGCAGCTAAATTTATGTTTCTTATAAAATGAATAATGATCCGGCAAAAAAGAAGGAAATGCAGATTGAAAAGGTATTTAAGAGTAGGTTGTAAATTTGTAAGACATCTCTCTTCTTTCCAAATGAATAAGGAAATGTACCTTTAAACATTTATATTTATTTCAGTAATTTACGTTGGTGTACTTTATATTTGTTGAGCATTTTTGTTATTTTGGTTCATTAGAGATTACACATTTAAAGGAAATACATGTACAGATAAGATCAAAAATGTACATTGTAAACCTTTTTATTGCATTTTGATTTTGGCATTATTAGCGAGGGTTCTGAGATCGCTAATATTAAATATTGCTAAAAATAAACTGTTTATTTTGTAATAACTCTTTAAGTGAGCATTTAAAAATCGCTTAAATTACTTCTCGCTAACAATAAATTACCATGTTTTAAGGACAAAACGCTAAATTTGCGTCTCGCTAAAATTTCCACTTATACGGTATTTTATGAGATGGATATATTTTGAAAATAAAATTTTGAAAAAAGACGTCCCTCGGTAAAGAAAAAAATATGAGAGAAAACTTTGACTATCAGGAAAGAATAATATCTCACGTAAAAATATTGAAAAGTTTTAATAATGAAAAACAAATACGTTTAAAATCTAGAAAGCTGGGAATATTGAAAGAAATTAAAATGATTAATTCTCCAGAAGAATTAAAAAAGAAAGAATCGAAACTGAATCTTAAATAAATGTCTTCATCGAACAATAGGCTATTGAAAGGTACCAGTTTATTTTGATTTTACTTCTCTGGGAACAATTAATTGAAATTAATTTTATAAAAATGAGTGGGCCGATAAACGGCCTTATCGAAACTCCCCCTTTAACAAATGGAACATAAAAGCCTGTGATCCATTTTATTACCTTAATGATATAACATGAAAAGAACTGAAACCTATTTGGTCTCCAAGTCTTATCAATAACATGCACAAAACCAGGTGAAGGTGGTCTTAATATAATGCTCTCATTTTATTGGTCGATAAAAATTAAGAACGAACAGTCTATGCAATTAGGTTAAAAAATCAGTACAATAAATGTACGGCATTTTCTTAATATTGGTCCTTAACACCAAAAAGGAAAATTAAAATCTTATCAAATTGCTAACAGGCTTATAATTGCATATAATATTAAAAGAACATAAGCAATTATGGTAATATTTCCTTGAAAAACAACTATCAAACTATGTATCTTTTATTTGAATTTATTTTTCTTCATTTAACTCATACACTAACAGAAGTTGTTTTTGTTTCAAAATAATAGCCAGCCACTAAAGGTCGATTTCCAAGCTGGATTACTAAGGAGACTTCCGGAATGACTATTAGTGGGATGTGTGCGAACAAAAACAATATCACCCTTGTTTATTTCATCCACAATTATTCCTGTGGTTGACTGTACGCCTGTTGATCCTTGACAAGAAGTTAACATGCTACCAATGGGATGGGAATTTACTGCAATTTCAAAGTAAAAGTATCCTCCGTTTAAAAGACAGTACAGATTCAACGTAAAAACCTACACCCCGTGCAAAGGTGCTGTAAAGATACCACTGTGGGGATTGTAATGGCCTCCAATGTTTGTCAAGATGCCGTCAAACAAAATTTTCTGATGCTCTGTTAAATGTGTTTTTTTATATTTTTTATATAGGCAGAAAACGCAACACCATTAGGTTGAGGAGTTGTAGGTATTCCTGTAAAAATACATTAATGTTAATATTATTGGAGGTATTGGAAAACACATCTTAAATCTATGTATGACATCTAAACTATAGTATATCACAAAAGAAGAACAAAAGAAGTCATAAATATTCGTATGCTCCAGTACATACTAGGTAAAACATTTTAAAATTTGTTATCTAGGCCTTAAAATTCTCAATACTTTCTAGATTTCTCGGATTTTTGGGATGATTTCTTCAATTGATATATCATACTAGTAATTATTTTGTTCACATGATTATTATCCTTTTAAAGCGTCATTCTTATCTCGATTAATGATTGATTGATTGTATACTGTTTAATGTCCCTCTCCAGAATATTTCACTGATATGGAGACGTCACCATTGCCGTTGAAGGGCTGCAAATTTAGGCCTATGCTCGGCACTTACGGCCTTTGAGCAGGGAGGAATCTTTATCGTGCCACACCTGCTGTGACACGGGGCCTCGATTTATACGGTCTCATCCGAAGGACCGCCCCATTTAGTCGCCTTTTACGACAAGCGAGGGGGTACTGAGGGCCTATTCTAACCCGGATCTCCACAGGCGAAAAATATCTCGATGAAAGTTTTTCCAAAAATGTGACAAAATTGTATTTTAGTATTCGTAAGTCTAAAAGAAGATATTTCAAGTTTATACTTAAGTATTCGAAAAATATATAAACTAAAAAAAATTAACCTGTCAGAAGCCGTTTGCGTGACGAACCCAATGATTTTGACTTCACTTGAGTCTCGGTCAATTTAGGTGTTTCTTCAACTTCCACGGATATCGACTTTTCAGGCTGCATAGAATTTTCAAGTCCTTATTTATGACAAAACAAGTCCCTAAATTTAATATAGTTAATTAATTTAGCGTTAGATTGAACCTTTTCCATTAAACTGAGGTTCTTTTTTTTGCAGTTTTTTCACTTTGGCGTCCATTTCCCCAAATGATATTTCAATCTGATTGAGTTTAATTTTCAGGTCTTCATTTTCGGTCTTTAACTTCTTATTCTCTTCCTCATATCTTGCCATAGTTTCCTCAATATTCCATATCCTTTTATTTGAAGAGCGTTTTCCCGCCTTTCCTTCTCCTGCATCTCTTGCAATGTCTTATTCACATCCTCTAAGTGGGAGATTCGATCACCGTCTGTGATAAAAACTTCCTTTGCCGCGAAGATCGCTGTCAAAGAAACCAATAGCAGTAGCGAAGAAAAAGGCGCCATTACACCTTCCCTTTCTTCTCTAAATGACCTCTTAAGTCTTATCTAATAGGCACCAAATAAAGACAACTTGACTTGAATAGTGATTAGTAATAGTAAGTGTACTTTAAAGGTTAAAGGCCCTGAGTGGCGAGTAGAGGTCAAAATTTGAAGCCCTTCACTTGCAAACGGTGCCGTCTCCATATGAGTGAAAAATTCTCGAGAGGGACGTTTAACAAAATACAATAAAAAAGAGGGGGCCCATATGCAGCACATTCTTCAGACTTTACTGAAAAGTGCATTGTACTATTAACGAGTCTTGTGAAAATAGAGAACAATATTTACAAAGTTGAGAATTTATAACTTGAAGGTTATTTATTTGTCTGAAATTATATACTAGTAAAGGTCAATAAATAATGTTACACCATCTTATGTTAAATTTTTTAAAGTGTTGAACCGGCGTAAAATGGGTACAACTATTTTAGTTCGGAAAATTTAAAGAGCCTAACATATTTCCTGTTTTTTGTTATCCTGAAGAATTATTATTTGTTTTGTTTTTTTCTTGTCTTGCATCTTCAGAAATGCCTTTAGCACTTCTTCTAATTGGGCGGTGCCATAATTGTCTATGATGGAAACGATTATGCCGTTATCAAGATCATTTGCAAAGAATGGAATGGAAATAAAACAGACGTCCCTTACACCTTTTTTCTTCGTCTTGATCATGACCTTAAATGTGTTATCTTTTATACAAATAATGAAGAGTTAATCTACAATTACAAATGTATGTTAAGAGTACTTTCTTGTAATCTTGTGAGATGAGTAGTCCAGTTACATGTACACTAAATATTGTTACTAATCGTAAATGAAAGTCATGGTACAAATGAAATACTTGAATTTTTAATATGATTAAAGTACATATTATTGCATTTGCAGATTTTTTTATTCTATTTTTAAGAAAAATCTATTATAAATTCAAAACAACAAACAAGACAGTGTATTATACCTGGAATTAGAGCTACAAATGAATCTATTTCGTGTGGTTCAGTTACACTAAAAATGTAATTCACCGGTATAAGTTGAAAATCAGATGTTAAAAATGAATTTCAGTAAGATAAAAATATATATATTCATTTTGTAATTGTAGATGATTTGCTCTGTTTGGAAGAAAAAATATTCAAAATTAAATCATCAAGAAATATAAAACAAATTGTTAGATTTATAGTCTGTAAAATGATAAGTTGTATGCAAAAAAACTGGTTCCAGGGTGTGACGGAAAGTGTACATGCTTCTTGTTCGATAATCATTACTATATTTTTAAATCACATGTATTTTCCCATACCTTTTCTAACTTTTAGACAATAATCTTTAAAACCCTTCAAGCAAATTTCCATGGATTCTCAGAAATTGAAATTAAATATATCTCTATTTTTCTTGCATGTTTGCTTTTTTGTTCTTTTTTTTAAAATGATTAACCATTTTAAATGGAATTCTTCTTTCTGCATTTACTGAATGGAAATTTTTTACATACATCTGATATATTAAATCCATTCTGACAAAGTCTTTTTTCATGTCTTGCCCATCGCTTGGAGCAATATCCACAATCCCATAACATTATAAAATTATGATCCCAGTTAAAAGATCAGGTTTCCTTAAATGTAGGATCTTTTAAAATTAGTGATTTAAGGATTGTAAATGCGCTGAACATTCTTAAATTTCAATTTCAGGAAGAAATTTCCAAATCTTTTAGAGAAGTGCTCTCCAAACCCAACAAAAAGTTTGAAATAAAAAACTAATATAGTTTCCCTTACAAAATGTGTCAAAATGCAACATTTATGATCTCTTCCAAATATTTTATTCTTTTAACTTGAATATCATTTTCCACGGTTAAAAATAATAACCATCCACTAAATGTTGACTTCCATTTTCGAGAACTATAAAGACTTCCGGAATGACCATTACTAGGATGTGTTCGAACTATATCGTCCTTGTTTATTTCAGCCACAATGGTACCTGTAGTTGTATGGAAGCTTGTTGTGCCTTGACAGGAAGTGTACATACTACCTATCTGGTTTTAATGAACAACGATTTCAGAGACAATGTATCCGCTTGCTTCACAATAAAGGTTCCATGAAAAAAAAACAAAGACCCAATATATGTATCAGTGCTGTGAAGGGCCCCGGTGTGTGGATTGTAATGGTTTTCGATGTTTATTAAAATGCCGTCAAACAGGATTGTTTGATTTTTTATTTGGGATTCGTACGGTTTCAAATATACAGAAAATGCAACACCATTAGGTTGAATAGATGTAGTTATGCCTAAAAAATGTAATTATATTATTATAATAATAGAAGATATAAAAATCACGTAAAATATTAAGTGTTTTATTCATACAACTTGCCTGTTTTTCAAGGAAATTAGATGAATTTTATAGATAAGTTTTTAAAGTGCCAAATAGGGAAGTCTGCTCACATACTTTATTTTAAGAAATATACGCATCCTGTGTAATATTACATGGCTTTTAAACAGCAATTCTTTGGAGGCCAACGAAAAGTTAGTTTATTCAATGACTTTTAAACGTGGAAAAATATACAGAAAAACGTTTATGATATATGCTTTATAAATGTTGGTATCTATTTAATATGTGGAGGTATACCTGAGTAATAATATGCTATAGGTAGATTATAATGCATCAACCCTTTTGATAGGCCCCAAGATTTCACTTGACACACGATCCACTTGACCTGGTGGTCGGGGAAACTGTTTTCTGTTCTAGATGGAGAACTGGCTGTGAAGAGGTTTGTAGTAAAAATTACTTTAACTTAAAATATTTATGAATTTTATATTAAACAATGAGCTATAGTGTAGTTAAATTTTAGTTTTCTGTACAATGATATTGATATATTTTCTCAATTTCTGCACAGTAAAAACCTAGCTGAACATGAAATTCATTTGACTTATGAAAATTTTATCTTGGTAACCAAATGGACACAGACTACCAATTATTTTGCTATACATTCCTTTATAACATAAAAAATATTTTAAAAAATTACACCGGCTCAACTTACCTGAAACTTGGCACAGAGTAAGACCAGTTCAAGTCCAAAAATTTACCAAGTTCTCAGGAACATTCATAGTCTGCAAGTCCTTTTATGGCACCGCAAATAACCCCTACCCTGCTTTTTTCACTTTCTCTTCGAGGAAAGGGTAAATATGGGCCTCTTTACACCCTTCCTACTACGCACTTAAAAGCAAAATTTCCCATTATTATCATTTTTATAATTTTTTTCAGACCCTCTCCTTTCCATTTATGCCCAAAAATAACCGCTTTCTACTCCATAAACACCCCAAAGAATTTTTAAGAAAAAACCTCTATTTTAAACTGGAACTACTTGAGTGGTCAATGAAATAGGGGTAAAATTAGTAGTCTGTAACCTAATATTAGCATTTTGACAAATATTCTTAAACAAACAATTTTGCTTTTTGTCATTGACTGATACGGGAGACAAGAAGCTCAAATTGTCCAGAGTCTTGATTTCAATTGTCTTATGTCATGGCGTAAGACACTCAGTTAGTACTTAGGCGGATCAAAGGACGGCACTTAGGCTATTCATGTTACCTTTACTACGTCAACGAACTTCTGGCCTCAGAAAATAAATGGAGAATATTCTTACGTATATTTAAATCTTATATAAATATATACACTTAATAAAGAAAAGAAACAAAACAGTAGACTAACATTCATAATTAACATTTTTCTTATTTTATTTCCAGATAAAAGAATGGCTTCCTCGGTATTTAAACAAGGACAACATTATATTGAGTGTGATATTTGTAAAAGTCCTGTTATTTTCACGTGCAAACGATGCGCGGTAAATTTATGCAATGTGTGCGTAGAACCTCACATTCTTCTCAAATCAAAAAATGGCCACGATGTTACAAAATACAACAAACAAAACAAAGCCGAAGGTGGAGAATGCCTGACCCACCCTCAGCAAAAGTGTAGCGCCTTCTGTAAGACGTGTGATATTCCTATCTGTGTCATATGTGTATCAATCAAACATAGATCTCATGATATCTGCGAATTGTCCGAAAAAGTTGACGCAATATCTGAATTCATCGAGACAGAAAATGAACGGTTACAGTGCATGCGCTTTGAATTAGAGAAAATTTTGGAACATATAGGTAAAAGATCGGCATCACTTCGACGTGTTTACAAAGATACAAAAGATAAGATTTCATCACATGCCAAAAACTGGTATCTGGAAATTGATAAAGCTGAGAAAGCTATGCATAAGGACCTATTTGATATGCAAGAAAAGCATGCAGGAATTTTACTTAAGCAGAAAAAAGAATTGGAAGAAATATATAAGATATTGAAAAATCTTGAACAAACAGTCGACGGCTTGGCAAAATTCAAAGACGTCTCTGGTTTAATGGAAATAAAGCATGAAATTGAGAATCAACAGATTCCATCCTTTATAGAAGAAACACAACCATCATTCTTCCAACCTTTGAAGTTTAATGAAAGTTATACAACTTCGTACTTCGGTTACATAGAGACACTAAAATCACATACACTGCCTATTGATGATCTTACACAACAACATAAAACCTCTTCATCACGACGAGCTCTAGAGGTACCTACAGTTCTGTCCTCTTTTGATACAGAGTTTCCAGCTAACGAGAAAAACAACAACCGGCTGTTTGACGTTGTTCCCCTCGGAGATGACAGAGTATGGACAGGAGGAGCCAGTAAAGAGCTCAAGCTGTTTGATCTCCAGGGACGTCTCCAAGACACTGTCACCATTACATTTGAGGGTTTGTACCTGACACTTGATGATAGACATATTGTGTACACCGATAGATATGACAATACTGTGAAAAAAGTTACAAACGGTAAAGTAGACACGTTTTTCAGTACCGGGGAGTGGTATCCTTTCGGTATCACCTGTACCGCGGCACGTGACTTCCTAGTCTGTCTACGGACAACAGATCAAACAGCGTCTCAGGTCGTAAGATACAGTAGTTCCGGTGACGTGCTGCAGGAAATCCAGTACGACTCCCAGTACCAGCCTCTGTTTGGAAAAACAAACTACGTGGTGGAGAATGGTAACGGCGACATCTGTGTTGCTGACTGGGAAAAACAAGCCGTCACAGTCGTTGATAAGTGTGGCATCTTTAGGTTCTCCCACAAAGGGAACAAAACATCAGAGGATATCCTCATGTATGGATCTCTTACCACAGACAGCATGCATCACATCATTATTACGGACTTTAATGGCCACAAGATTCACATGCTGGACAAAGACGGTCGATTCCTGAGGTACATCATTCCTGATCAGGGTATACAGTACCCACGGGCCGTGTGTGTCGTTAGGGAGGGGGAGATAATTGTGGGGGAGTGTATAACGGGAATGATCAAGAGAATAAGGTACTTACAATAACGGGAAAGATTGAGGACTATATTTCTACATCTGTTATGATATGATTATGAAATATTTATGCAAACACCAGCGCATCAATATGTTGCAATTGCCGTCTTTTACAACAAATATCAACGTAGCAGTTATCCAGATAATCAAATTTATGCTTTATATGCTTCAAACTTGTATCTATATTTCTTTACATTTCTTGAGTTCAAAGTCACATAAGATGCATGGTTACATAAATAAAAAAAATATTCTTATCCAGTTTGACCAAAGTTTCTGTAATTCGGTAATAAAACAGTGAATTTGAAATCAATTAGCATATTTCTAAAGATTTCATCATTTTGAAGTGATTGTTGTGAGCATCCAGTGATAGAAATTACAGCTACAGTTGTGAATAAAGCTTTTGGTATTGTTTTGAAATCTAATTTTCTTACATGAATGTTCAAATTTGCGTGTTTGTGACTAAAACAGTATCATGATGTATCGTTTTTTGCTGAAACCCGAGAAATGACTGTATATTTTTCTATGACTTTTTTATATGTTTTACTGTAGATTTCTAAATATACGTGTGGGATTCTCTTGTCATTTTGCGAGAAGAACTACACGTGAAATAAAATTACTCGCCTTTTTTATGGTGCTGAAATGTATGTAAATCTCTTGATTAACCGTCTTTTTGTGAGTTATTCTTCTCGCGATTTGCTGTTGAAGAGTCCATTTGTGATGATAAGTACTCGCGAAAAATAAGGAATCTACAGTACGTGTAGTTCAGTATCCGTACCTGTTATATTTTTTTCAAGCATGACTAAAGTATCCTGTGAATAAAAATTTTATAAATCTTAAAACATAAGTTTTTCTTATTGTAAAACAACTGTGATGCCATCTAGTCATTTCATTATTATGATCTCTATTGTACATAAATGATTGTCAATGATTAATTAATTGTATGCTGTTTTCGTCCCATTCCAGAATCATTCACTCATATAGAAAATGTTACCATATACTGAAGGGGAATTTCAAATATTGACCTTTTCGCAGAGCCATATTGATCTAAAAGGGATCTAAATCGTGCCAACTCCTGCCATGACATTACACAGGGCCTTGATTCGCAACTTTCAATTGAATTTACCGAGTTTATCCTTTACGTCGCGGGTTCGTATCTTACTACTGGATGGGGAGACCGTAGCTTCGAATGAGGCCTTAATTATAAACCTATGTCCCTTGTGGCAATAATTGTCAATTTTTTAACAAAAAGAATTAAGGACAGATGGTACCATTTTTTTGCCGGAGACTAAATATCAGGTCACAGGTTAAAATTGGATAATTCTTAGATTTTTTTCTCCTAAGAATTGGAAAATGAAAAAGACTTGGAAAATATTAGTGATATTTTAATATAAATACAAATATGGACAAAACACACTCAGTACAGGTTAACAGATGAAAAAAAATTGCAAACTATGTAACCTTAGCTTGATTCTTGAAGTGTAATATAAGCTTTTGAAAAATATATATACCAAGTCAGGTGAATTTGATTTATATAATAGTGTTGCATTATGCATGTACTATGCCTAAATAGTATGCAGGGTTTGACACATGGTGCACGAGCCGGAGGCGAGTGCACTATGTGTCAAACCCTGCCTACTATTTAGGCATAGTACATGCATAATGCAACACTATTGTTATTATTATGCTGACTGTTGTTATTATTTATGCGGCAATCCATTTGATTTTTTCCTGAAAATAATGGTGGTAACACAGCGCACTTGCAAAAACTCATTCAAAATCTTCATGCTTAAATTAGTTGCATGCTTAGTTATTTTGGTTACTAGTATTTTCTCTAAATAAGTCAAAATTTTCTGTCCCAAAGATACTCATCTTTATTTTCTGTTTTGTTAGTAAGACTGATTTGTTTACAGACGTGGATTCTCATTGATAATTTTCTTTTACATCCTTCAATCAGGCGCTTTATAAAAAAGCGTTTTAATGACCCCATGGTATCAATTCATCTAACGATCTGCTTAGTTTGAAACTTTGTTGTACACATTTATCTAAGATTCCTTAGAATAAATATAACTGTTTTCAAATAATATTTGTCTATTTTCTCCTTCTTGTGTCAATTGTATAAATTCAGTTTATATATTTCATAAAATTCACCTTATCAGTTATCGTCTCTGTGGCGTAATCGATAAGGCATCGGACTGGCAACCTCATGGTCGTGAGTCCGATTCCCGGTGAGTGCATTGAAGAATTTTATTCAGAAAATAAGGCCGTGCACTATTTCGGCATAGTATGTTTACGCTATATAAATCCTTAGACCACTATGCGAGAATAGTAGGGTATGGGTTATATAGAGACAAACTGACAGGAAGCATAATAATATGTAAAATTGTTGATTTTTGACATTTTGTTTTTCCTCATTTGTTTGTATCACCTGTCCTTAAACAAACAAAACCTTCAAGTATTTTGATTCTTTTATGTGCGCAAGTCGAATAGTTTCTTAGATGGAAAATCATATACAACGGATTTACCAAATGTGCTCTTTATCGGATTTAACAATGGAATATAAAAAGCCTGTGATCCATATTTATACCTTTACGATATAAAATAAATGGAACTGAAACCTATTTGGTTTCAAAGTCTTATCATTTATATGCACACAATCAGGTGAAGGTGGTCTTAATTTAATGCGTTCATTTTAATCGTTCGATCAAAAAATAGAGAAAGTACAGTCTATGCAATTAGGTTAAGAATGTACAGTAATTTTTTAATGCTTGTCCCTAACTTCAAAATTGGGAATGATATTAATAAAATTGCTAATAATCAACATGTGTAATATTAACTGCATAAAAAGTTTGAAGAGTCTATGATCATCGTAGAATACTTCAGACTTAAGTCACAGAGTATGATACTTTCAATTTTTCAAGTATTTTTTTTTACGCATGAAAATTAATAATAAATAGTAAAACTTGTTCTAAAACATTTTTCAAAACGTAAACAATTATGGAACGTTTATGTATCTTTTATTAAAATTACTTCAGAAGACTAGTTGTTTTGTTTCAACATAGAAACCATCCATTAAAGGTCGATTTCCAATCTGGGTGACTATAAAGACTTCTGGAATGACCATTACTGGGATGTGTCCGAACCAACACAATATCTCCCTTATTTATCTCAGCCACGACGATTCCCGTAGTTGTTTGGGTACCCGTATAACCCTGACTGGAAGTGAACATGCTACCAATTGGATGGGAATTTACAGCAATTTCAGAGAAAATGTGTCCTCCATTTGCATTACAGTAAAGATTCCACGTAAAAACGTAGACACCGTGCACGGGTGCTGTAAAGACGCCACTGTGTGCGTCATAATGACCTCCAATGTTGGTTAAGATCCCGTCAAACAGGATTGTCTGATGTTCTGTTAAATGGGTTTCGTAAGATTTTAAATAGACAGAAAACGCAACGCCATTAAGTTGGAGAGTTGTAGGTATTACTATAAAATACATTTATGATAATATTACTCTATTTATTTGAAAACAGAATTTAAATCTATTTAATATGACATTTAAGCTATATCACAAAAGAATAACAGAAGAGGTCATAAATATTCGTTTGATCTAGTACATACAAGGTAAAACATTCTAAAACATATTCTGGGACCTACAGTTCTGAATACTTTCCAGATTTCTTGGATTTTTTTCTTTTGGGGGGGGGGGGGTGATTTCTTTCAAGGGTACATTATAAGTATTTTGTTCACAGAATTATTATCTTTTCGAAGCGTTATCCCTATCTTAAAAGTAAAAATGTGCAAAAAATGTGACAAAATTATATCAAAATATTCGAAAGTCTATATTATACGTAGATATCTCAAATTTATTCTTAATTAAGCATTCGAAAAATTTATAAAATTTAAATTAGGTTACCTGTCAAGAGCCGTTTGCGAGATGAGCTCAATGATTTTGATTCCACTTTAGACTCGGACAATTTTAGCGATTCTTCTGGTTCTTCAGGTTCCACAGATACCGTCTTTACAGGCTGCATAGAATTCTTAAGTCCTTTTTTGTTACAGTGCAATATTCTGAATTGAATAAAGTTTATTAATTTAGCGAAAGATTTAATTTTTTTCATCACACTGAAGTTCTCTGTTTGCATTTTCTTCACATGGGCGTCCATCTTTCCAAGTGATATTTCCATCTTACTGAGTTTACTTTTCAGATCCTCATTTTCTGTCTTTAACTTCTTATTCTCTTCCTCATATCTTGCCATAGATTCCTCAAGGTTCCATATCCTTTTATTTTGAATAGCATTTTCCCGTCTTTCCCGCTCTTGCATCTCTAGTAATGTCTTTATCACATCTTCTAAATGGGAGATTCGATCACCGTCTATGGTAGAAACTTCCTTTGCTGCGACAATCGCTGTCAAAGAAACCAATAGCAGAAGCGAAGGAAGGGGCGCCATTACACCTTCCTTCTCTTCTCTGAATGACCTCCTAAGGTCTTATCTCTAAAGACAAGACAACAATAACTGGAACAGATCAGTGGTAAAATATATGTACTTTTGAGGTTTGATTTTTTTAAAAAAGGAGAATAAATATAATGTACTTTTCAGTCTAAACTGAAAACTGAGATGAATTAAAGCAAGACTTATTAAACTAAAGAACTACCTTTTTAAGCATTGTCTGATATGAAATAAACCTCAATAAAAGATCATCTGTTTCTTTCTGTTCAATTTAAGGTAAGGCAGGGTATTTATTTTATTTGGAAAAATAGAAAACAAATTTTCCTGATTTTGTTATTCTGAATGGCATATCTCTCTTAATACCTTATTGTGCGATGCTATCATTGTTCATATATAGTAGTCCTGAAGGTTTTTGTCCATGTCGAGGAGACCATTTGCAAAAATGACAGTAAAGAGACGTCTTTACACATTTTCTTTAAATAAATACCATTAATTTAAGAGTATTTAAGATATATGAAAGAGACCGCAGAATGGAACATTAAGAATTACTCACAAATGTCTGCTAAAAGGTACATATATGAATGATTAAGCCATATTCGAAGTTCAGTGATATTATCAAATTCCCATTTTTAACATAAAGGGATTATTTGTTTTTATTAATTCAAAAGTAACTCATTTCTTAAATATTATTTGATTGATTGGCTGCATGTTGATTAAAGTCCTATTTGAGAAATTTTCACTTATATTAAGACATTACCATATACCGATGAAAGACTTCCAAATATAGGACTTTGTAACTCGCGAATCGGCACTCAGGGCCATTGAGCTGTGAGGGTTCTTTATCGTGCAAACGACTTCCGTGGCACAGGGCTTCGGATTTAAGGTCTCAACCAAAGGTCCCACAACTTTCACTCCAATGTGCAGTGCTCTTGGCGAAAAAATTGTTTGTACCTGCTTTTTTATTACTGAAGATTCCTAAATGTATGCAAGGATTTAATTTTAGCGTAATTTATCGATAACCAACATTCGCGAAAAAAAAATACTCGCTTTTATTACATTTTTACCTGTGAAGTACTGTAATTTATTCATTGAATAAAAATGATATCCTGTCACAGAGTAAAAGGATATCAAAATGATATCCTGTCAAAGTGTGACGAATATCAGAAGTGCGGGAAAACTCTCGATTTCCTTTCTAATAACGAAGATTGCTGTAAAAAAATCTTCTTTGACCTAATATAAGATAGATGGAAATAAATAAACCATTCTGACAGCGAATAAACCTGTCAAAATTACCAAAAATATGTTGTCAAATTCATGTTTACAGTGTTTTCACCTCACTTAGCTATGACGTCTCAACCGCTCAACTATGACGTCACGAGCCCATGACTGTATAACAAAAAGACAGAGGCAAAGGAAAAATCAAAGAATTTTTTTTTTAATGTAATAAACAGAAAATTCAATGTTTTGTAGTTGAATATGGAATTTATTTCACTCGTGAGACAGGATTTTTTGATATTTTCACTCGTGCTTCGCACTCGTGAAAATATCAAAATTCCTGTCCCACTCGTGAAATAAATTTCATATTCAACTACAAAACATTGAATATCCTCTATTTATTTCTATGGTACTGAAACAATTGTTGTTACAATTTGAGGTTTAAGAGCCATAATAAGTTCTCGCAAAACATGACCTTCCGATCAAGGAGTGGTGGAGTGACGCAATATTTAAGTTTTAAAGAATAACATAAATATCAATTTCATATTCTCTTTTTTAAACTTCCCCATCGATTCTTCTTGTATATTTATCCCCCGCCTTGTGTAGTGGTAATGTAAGTACGTCTGCTATAGACTTGCGAAGGAAGTGCTTTTCAAATTCCGCTGCTGGATGTAGAAATTGCTTTTTAGAATGAGGCCGATATAAATGATTTTCCTTGTCGCAGTAGATGCTTGCACGAAAAAGACTCCCACTGCTCGATGGCCCTAAGTACCGATTATGGGGCTAAATACGCGATTACTCAACTTAGCGGAACTCTTTTGCGATGAAGGTTAGAAATGTGTGATGGATGGGGGCAAATGTGCTATTGAATACAATATATAATTCAAGATCGATCATTGTAGAATTTATAAGGACAGATAAGTAAAAATTCCTGGTGAAATACCTTGCTAAACAATCGATAAATCAGTCTTATCAATTTTTGAAAGGAGCTAATCCAAAGATATTATATTTATTACGATAACTTTTAACTAAGCATACTTTTCTTATTGAATTTTTATTGAAAATTGTCACATTTTCAAGTTGATAACATATTCTAAACTTTCCTTATTTGAAAATCTACTATTTGATTGATTGATTGTATACTATTTAACGTCCCTCTCCAGAATATTTCACTGATATGGAGACGTCACCATTGCCGGCGAAGGGCTGCAAATTTAGGCCTATGCTCGGCACTTACGGCCTTTGAGCAGGGAGGGATCTTTATCGTGCCACACCTGCTGTGACACGGGGCCTCGGTTTATACGGTCTCATCCGAATGACCGCCCCATAGGTACTGAGCACCTATTCTAACCCGGATCCTTACGGGGCTCTACTATTTGAAGTTCAATCCTCGTCAATACATTGTACTTGCGGCATAAAATTGTTCGAATCATTCAATTGTCACTACTGTAAACTATGTCATTGCCCCCAGAAATCTTGGAGATTTAGAGCTTTCTCGACTCCCCTGCAAAAGAGCGATATTAAGCTAGATAACTGCGAGGTACTCGCGATATTACGTATTTGCAGTCTTCCTATCGGCAAAGGATGTCTCCATACGAGTGAAAAAATTCTTGTGAGCAACTTTAACAATAAACAAACCAAAACAATTAAAACGAACAAAATTATTCCAGTGATTTTATTCTTTTAGGTATGCAAATCGAGAAGATTTTGTGAGAAAAATTATAGTTCATTGATTACATCAAACATAATAGATATCAAATTCAAATTTGAAATATCAACCCGTATGATCCAACTTTTTCATTTACGATATAATGCTTAGTATGAATTCGACAAGAAAAAAAAAAACGTTTTCACACGAAGTCTTATCAAATACATGCAGCCAATAAGGGGGAGTTGGTCCTAAGTGAAAATAGGGAAAGTATAGTGTATAAAATCTAAGCAATTAGGTAAACATCATACAGTTTTTGTACAAAACATTCTAAATGCTTATCCTCATCCACCAAAAATAACAAACATTATCTCAGTAAAACTGATTAACATGTATTCATCGCATATAAGAAAAGACTTTAAGATCATCGTGGAATGCTTCTGACTGAAGTCAATGTGCATAATACCAATTAAAATTTCATGTATGTTTTTTTTTATTTCCTCATGAAAATAAATAATTTCTTGTTAAAAACAGTAGTAATTTCCCTTAAAAACGTTTACAAAATGTAAAGCAACTATCGAACTTGTTTGTATCTTTTATTTGCATTACGTAAATAGATTAGTTGACTTGTTTCAAAATAATATCCATCCACTGAAAGTCGATTTCCAAATATAATCACTATAAAGACTTCCGGAATGACCATGACTGGGATGTGTCCGAACCAATTCCACATCATCCTTATTTATTTTAGCAACGACGATTCCCAGGGGGCGGATCCAGCAATTTAAATGGGGGAGGGGAGCTCCAACCTGTCGGAACATTTTTCTTTTGAATGTTACCATTTGGATATTTTTACCTTATTTGACAACAAATAGTGTGGGGGAGCGCAGAGCATCAGTCTAAATCAAAACTTACATATTCAAACTACAGCATAAGACCATTCTCAGAAAAACTGAGCCCTTCTACCGCACAATATTTAAATATTTCTCCTTATTGATTAAATTATCCCCATGTTATAAGGAGAAAGATATTCTCTTCTGAATACTGCTTTTCATGACAACTTATGAAGATGGTTAAAAAATGGCATATAGATATAGCTAAAATTCGCCTGAATAATCCGCTGATTCTAAAGTGAATCTTGCATGTTACATGTAGATAGCCGTCCGGGGCCGGGATTGTGAAGGTACACGGAGGAAAGCAAAACGAAGAAACTCTATCTAACGAGCAGAAAAGGCAGATATTGAACATCATCTACTTATTGAATTCAAAACATTAGACGTAAAAATATTTCTGTTGCATGAAAGCTCTCTCTCCCCCTCTACGCATTTCGAAATTATATTTACGACATCCAACTTCATCACAGAACAGTTACTAATATGTTGTCATAAATAATCGTTTACTCTAGAATCTCAAACATTTTATAAAATGTAACTGTCGATTCTTGACAACTTTTGTTTTGTTTCATTTTGATTGTATTAAATATTCCTTAAGTACCGCGCTCTCCATTTGTGTGGTTGAGCAAAACATATATATAAACGATTAACAAAGATATATTTATCAAGTTTCTTATTAAATAAACGAAAAATATACCCGGGTACAAAATTGAAAAATTTACTTGTCAAGACGCAATGATTTTTATAAAATGACGCAAATGATACGGATTCCACTTTGGACTCAGTCGATTTCAGCGATTCTTCTTATCCCTTCTCTTTTAATGAAACAGGCTTTCGAAGCTTTTATTTTCCAATCATTGTTTGTTGCAGTATAAGACTCTGATCTGATAAAAAAAAGTATTACTTTAGCGATAGATTTTAGCGTTTTAGCGAGGATACTTGTCGTTCGGTACCTATTCATGCATGAGTACACATAATAACGAAATGATACTGGCAGGCGCGTCGCCCAGTATAAAAAGGCGTCACTCCTTTGAGTCTATACGGGGCACAGACTCAAGGAGTTCATATGGTGCCCCTCGGATAATCCTCAGGGATATTAAACATATGTCATATGTACAGTCTTCCGATTCCCAGTTTTGGTATAAAACCAATACATCATATACCAAATTGAAAGAGTGTTAAGTTTCTATTACAGATATGTTGGAAAATTCCTTTTCCGATCCCATGTCTTCTGTTTCAAAATGTTCTGTGCGAAAAAGTAAAACCTGTGTTATTTTGATAACTGACACTTCTTTCACAAATAATCTTGACAGAGCTTCTATACCAAAACTTGGGAAAATCTGAACTGCAAATCTTCTAAAGTTGTTTATGGAATAGAATGCAATCTATGTGGACTTGTTTATGTCGGTGAAACCAAGGGATCGCTTAACAAAAGAATATCAGGTCATTGATTTCAAGTAAATCATGGTGGTCAGCAGCTTTTATACAAACATTTTAATTAACCTGATCTTCTATTTTATCAATGAAAGAATTCTCGAAAAGATTTATCACCACACAAATAGTCCGTCATTGAATACACCTTTCCGTAGACAACGAGAAGAATTTTGGATTAGAAAACTAGGGAGAGCCTTTCCCTATGGATGTAATGACAATGTCGATAGTGTTGGAAATCTTTCCAGCCCGCAGTGTAACAATGTAAATGTGATGGGACTTTTTAACCATACTCAGAGACGTAAGCGTAGTCATGGGTATCGTTCATACAGTAAACCTGCAATACACGACGTATCTTTTGATTCATTACTACCTTATGTAAATCATCGGTTAAGTCTACATCATATCCGAACAAAACTTTACTCTGTCCCTTTGTAACTTTTAAATATTCTTCTTGAGAAGGCCAAGGCACATCCAAATTTAGATTCCTCGTCACCTGAATATAGGCTCAGATCTGTGATTATGGATATTGCATATCATAGGCTTTTTAAACCCGCGCGTTTCATGGAAGAAAATGCAGCTAAAACAATCCGTCTTTTCCTTAAACTTCAATATGCCAATAAAGGAATTGACGCGGTTAATATAAGTAATATTCTTAATTACAAAAGGGTCCAGTCTTGTATTCCACCATATTTCAAGTTAAAGACTACACCTTGTATTTCCTACAAATACACATCGACCATTGCTTCCAATCTTTTCAATTACTAAAACACTTTACATGGCCTGGATACCGACTATCTGAAAAATAATCGGATTCTCTCTTCGTGTTCATGTTCTTCTTCGCCCTTTAACTATATCCCTACTGGACACGTTATTACAGGTGACGTAAATATAGTTCGTAATGAGGACCTTAGATAACATTTTTTAAAAGGTCCTAAATATAGGGAACCCCGATCCTTTAACTGGCGTCGGAATTTCATAAATATTATAGATTCTGTTGATAATTACGCCAGAATATGGGCAAGATATGAAAACGAAGACGTTGACACCTTGTCAGAATGGATTAAATGTATCCGGTCCATGTTAAAGTCACGAATTAAAAGATTGAGGGGCAAAATGAAAACCATCTATCCTTCTGTGTTCAATAAACCAGAAGTGAAAAAAGAATTAGATAGATTACACGATCAGTACGTACTGGTTCCTGCCGACAAAGCAGGTAACAACATTGTCTTTGTTTGTAAGGCTCATTATATAAATTGCATTCTACAAGAACTTGGATTTTATTCTACAAGTGGTAATCCTACTTATACCCATACTTCCCTTTCTAAGGAAGAAATTCTTCAAAATCACATGTCAGTTTTAAATACTATTAATATTCTACAGAGCCAAAATGAATTTGAACTACCTTATATATTGGATTCCGAAACTTCACAAGAATCCTTACAAACAAAGATACATTGCAGGTTCCAGTAAATGTTCAACCAAGCCTCTTTCGTTACTCCTCACTAAGATACTGACAGTGGTGAAGGAAAAACTTCAAGAGTATTGTGCAACTATATATTCAAGAAGTGGTGTGAATCAGATGTGGATACTTAAAAATTCTAAAGAGCTCTTGGACAATTTGAAATCACAAGACTTTACAAAAATCAATAGCTTAAAAACTTACGACTTTTCAACTTTTTACACAACAATACCCCACGACAAACTAAAATCCAGGCTTTTTGATATCATTGACAGCTGCTTCTTCAATAGAAATGGAACTCGTAAATTTACTTACCTCGTCATTGGTCATTTGCAAAATTATTTTGTTAAAACAGATTCTGATTGCACACATAAGTACTCTGAAGTTGACATCAAGAAGATGCTTGAGTTTCGATTGACAATATCTATGTGGTTTTTGGAGACCAGGTATTCCAACAATCTATTGGAATTCCCATGGGTACTAATTGCGTTCCGTTATTAGCAGACTTATTTTTATATTCATCTGAAGCAGAATTTATGCAAAATTTTATGCGTGAAAAGAAGAAAACACTTGCTGTTGCATTCAACTCGACATTTAGATATATCGACGACGTATTGTCAATTAATAATGATAATTTCTATTCCTACGTCGATACGATATATCCCGGTGAGCTTGAGATAAAAGATACCACAGAGTCCGAAACTTCTGCTTCATATTTGGATATTTTACTTGAAAAAGATACTAATGGTAATCTAACAACCAAGCTCTATGATAAACGTGATGACTTTAACTTTCGCAGCGCTGTTAAGGCTTACTATGAGAAATCAACGGAAAATAGAAGTGCAAAAACGGGAATTGTTTTTAAAACTGAATTTATTTTTATTCAGCTGTTCTTTTATCACAAAACTTAAATATTTATGGAAATTGCATAGTATAACCTACTCTGTACTGTATGGAGTTTGGTCCCATCGATGGACAGTCACCTGATGAATGCATAGTAGGTACACGGAATGTAGGTCAATTACAAATTTCAATATCGCAAGGGCATACCCTAGTTGAAATTAAAAATTCAAACTATTAATTGATTCTGCATACTTTGTACTTTCTGGAAAGTGCTGCTGCTGTGAATAGAATTCGCGTTTTGATAGTTATAATTTCAAATAAATAGGCTGATGTCGAAATATGTTTGACTTTTACCAGATATTTTGTGTACTTATGAAGTCATGCTCTCGATTTAAAGAAAGCAGCAGCACTTTTCAAGTTAAGGAACATATCCTTTATTTATATTCAAAAAATCGTAAAGATTTATTTAGTGTATGCCCTTGCGAAAAAGCGATTTTATGAGGCACTTCGATGTAAAATATACCTAACCTGAACATTACAACACGACAGAATTATTTAAATACATTCTCTCGATAGTTGATGAATAATCGCACTTAACAAAGGATATACATTGGTATTATTAGCCTATTAAAAACCTGTAAATAATATTCTGTTTTATAATAAAACGCATTTTTCATTGTTAAAAAATTCCGAAATCTGCCTCTCACAGTACATGAAATACGTCATTTTTACCAAAATGACGTCATGATTGACAAGTTCATCGAAATCAGTGATTTGTTTAAAACCAGCTGTATGGGATTTAACTAGCGACTTTTGTTAATGCATTGGTAAGTTTCATTGTTGTTTATTATGCTAATACAGTTTAATGCATATTATTTCATTTTCGGGTAATATGATGAATGCATAAAAGTCATATTTTTGTGTGACGTCACAGTAAACTTTTCCCGTATAAATTAGGCCCCGCCCCCTTTTTCTAGCCTTTACAGTGCTGCGTTTCTATCGTGAACTTCCCTTACTTATGCAGCAATATATCTTCATCACCTGTATACGGAGTATATATATCTCAATTGATTCGATACGCAAGAGCATACTCTACGTATGAACAATTTCTTAAACGAGGTAAATTATTGACAAGCAAGTTGATGAAACAAGAATGTCAACAGTCGCGTTTAAAGTCACCATTTCGTAAGTTCTTTGGTCGATACAATGACCTTGTCAGCAAATACAATTTATCATTGAGTCAAATGCTGACTGACGTTTTTCATATCAATTGTTAGTCTATTATTTATACACTGAATTGAAGACAGATTTTTTTCCCGTTATTTCCTGATCATGACACGGCGGTTGTGACCGGTCGGCAGGGGATGCTCACTCCTCCATGGCACCTGATCCAATCTCTGATGTTTGCTCTGTTTTGATTTTGTATATTGTATAATGGACTTTGAGATTGAATACTGTTCGTTATCTCCATATCCTTCTTTCTTCCGTCTGATGTTTTCTTTCTGCAGTGTTTTCACATGGTCGTCCATTTTCCCAATTGATCTTCCATCCTAATATTATATTTAATTTTCAATTTATTCATTTCAGTCATTAAAGCAATATGAGCTGCATGTTTGACATCGCAGACTTTGTTGCAAATTTGTAATTTACTTAAAAAAAAACAACATTTATAAACTTCTGTTGTTTGCGATTGAAGAACATTTTACAGGTTTTTATTGAAGGAAAACTGCATTATTGTTGTCCTGTACATTAATGATTTCTTATATAATACCAAATATTCCACTGTACAGACATATTTCTTCTGAAATATCTTAAACTTTATTTTTTTTTCTTATTGATCATCAGGATTTAAATTACATACTATTTAATCATAATGACACATTTTACCGGCAAAATAAAACTCTACAAAATGCAGCTAACATTGTTTTAAACTTTTGTTCTCTTCCTCATATTTTGCCATTGTTTCTTCAATTTCCCGATTGAATAACTTGACGCGTATTATCCTGTCTGTCTTCTTGTTATATCTCTAGTAATTTTTGTATTTGATCTACTAATTGGATGATTCGATCAGCGTCTTTGGAAGGCGTTTCCTTTCCTTTGCAGATGCCAAGTGGATCAATGACTTTGACAGTAAATGCAGAAAAAGAGCCGCTACTGCACCTTTATTTCTCTGTATGACTTCTTAATGTTTATCTATTGCACACCACATGCAAGATAATATTAGAAATATTTAATAATTGGAACAACACAGAATGATAAGTTTAAGAGATATCATTGAAGTGCTCTTTGCTTTCGTTTGAATGAGAAAATAATGCATTAATTTAACTTCAAATCGTGATGCTGTCAACATGTCATAAACGTACATCTCTGCCACTGATTTATTGGACAAAATTTCATAAAAACAAATAATACACAGAGTTGTTCGATTGGTTGTATATTGCTTAACATCCCTCTTGAGAAATTTTCACTCATATGAAGACGCGAGATCTGTTTGGTGGAGAGATGCAAATTTTGTCCAATACTCGGCACTCTGGGCCGTTGAACAGAGAGGGATCTTTTTCGTGCCAGCATCCCCTGCAACACGGGACCTCGGTTTATACGGTCTTATCCGAAGATCTGGCCCCGCTTTTAACGATAAATGTCTACATTGCAAAATAAGCTGTAGCAAAAAAGTTATCTATAATGCGTTAAAAAATACATAATCATTTTAATTTAGTTGAGAGTACTTTGAGATTTAAAAACCGGCAGCAGTATGGAGCATTTTGAACCTACACACGTCTCTTTTAAATGGTGCATTCAAAATAGCCTGAATAATTTAACCATTTTTTTTTAGGTTTCATGCTAATTTGAATCTTTATTAAGATTGACTGACTGCATATTGTTTTAAGTCCAATTCAAAAATGTTGAATTGTTATAGACCTGCCATCACTATATACATGTATCGTTGAAGGACTCCAAATATAGACCTTTACTCGGAACTTAAGGTCATTGAGGAGCCAGGGTTCTTTATCGTGTCAACGACTACCATGATACTGGGCCTTGGTTATTAAGGTATCATCCGAAGGACCCACAACTTTCACTTCAAAGTGCTGAGCGCTTAGAGAAAGAAATATTGTTTTTAAAATAGTTTTTTTAAATAATGGACTTAGATCCGTCGCAGCCTAGGTTCGAATTCACGATCCTCCGATCACACTCTGACCTGTTTTTTATTATGTCAGCTATAATGTGACAAAAACATTACTATTTTAAACATAGAAAAACTTCCTTCGTAAAAGATGATTTACGCAAAATAGAAACTGTACTAATCTACCCCTTTTTTGCGCATAATTTCTTACACGCGAAAAAACCTGAATTTACGTTATATAATAGAACTTGTTATAAAACCTTTTTCAAAACGTAAAAAATATTATCGAACGTTTATGTATCTTTTATTCAAATTACTTCAGAAGATTACATATAGTTGTTTTGTTTCAAAATAGCAACCATCCATTAAAGGTCGATTTCCAAGCTGGGTGACTATAAAGATTTCCGGAATGACTGCCACTGGGATGTGTCCGAACCAATACAATATCTCCCTTATTTATCTCAGCCACGACGATTCCCGTGGTTGTTCGTATAGATGTTGCACCTTCACTGGAAGTGAACATGCTGCCTATTGGATTGGAATTTACAACAATTTCAGAGTGAATGAACCCTCCACCAAAACTACAGTAGAGATTCCAAGTAAAAACGTAGACTCCGTGCACGGGTGCTGTGAAGACACCACTGTGTGGACTGTAGTGACCTCCAATGTTGGTTAAGATCCCATTAAACAAGATTGTCTGATGTTCTGTTATATGTGTTTCGAAGATTTTTAAATAAACAGAAAAGGCAACACCATTAGGTTGTTGATCTGGAGTTGTATGTACACCTTTAAAAATATATACATTGAAATTATTGGAAATTCATACAAACTCTATCATGAAAGAATCAATGATAAATGTTCATATACGCCATGCCTGTACCTCAAACATTTTATTAAATGTCCAGTTGCTCAAAACATCATATAGTTTACTTGATTTTTTTATTTCTATTACATATTTCGTAACTACTCTGGTCTTTAATTATTTAATTTGTGTGGTTTACTGTATTTTAAATAAATATAAAATGCTTATCTAATTTAAATTTTTCAAATAGAGAAGTATTTTTTAATCTTAAAAAACAAATATATCTAATTTTCATATAAAAGGATTTCAATTTCTTTTTGTTTTTGTTTTGTTCAACCTCCCTCTCCAGAATTTTTACTTAAATAGAGACACCGCCATTTGCCCGTGGAGAGCTGCAAATTTTGACCTATTCTCAGGGCCATTTAGGAGCACATACTGCGACACGGCACCTCGGTTTATTCTGTCTCATCCGAAGGACCGTTCTCCACATCCCACACTGGGATTCGAACTCACGACCTAAAGATCAACTCCTTACTTCGTTCTCTAGACATCGTAGACTCTACAGCAGAAATTCGTACCACTTCGATAACAACTTAATTTTTATGTATTCTAAAAATATGACTCATTTGTTGCAACCACTATTGAAATAACGACCACTATTGAAATAATTATATCAATAGTGGTTGGTTGAGAGTACATTTCAATAGCAAACATAGTTAGTAACCACTATTAAAATACGACCACTATTGAAATAATTATATCAATAGTGGTTGAGAGTGCATTTCAATAGCAAACATAGTTAGTAACCACTATTGAAATACCACCACTATTGAAATAATTATATCAATAGTGGTTGAGGGTGCATTTCAATAACACACATTGGTAATAACCACTATTGAAATACAACCACTATTGAAATAATGATATCAAAAGTGGTTGAGGGTGCATTTCAATAACAAACATAGGAAATATTCACTATGGAAAACGTCCACTATTGAAAAAATTACTAGTATTTCATTAGTGGTTGAGAGTGTATTTCAATAACAAATATAGATAGTAACCACTATTTAATACGACTACTATAGATATAATTATATCAATAGTGCGTGAGATTCAATTCAATATCAAACATAGGTTGCAACCACTATTGAAATAATAAACATTTTGAAATAAAGATTTCAATATGGATAAATTTATTGATTTCAATAGCGCTTTGAACAATGAATCCAATATATAGTGTAATATTTTTTTCAAAAGTTGCTGACGCGGTGAAACTTTTCTTTCAATACTGGAAGTATTTCAATAGTGGTTGAGATCTATGGTTGCCAAATTGAAATGCACTCTCACCCACTATTAAATATTTATTTCAGTAGTTCTTGTATTACAGTAGTGGTTGAAACTTATGGTTATTATATAGAAATGCACACTCACCAACTATTAAATCATGACTTCAGTCGTGCTTGTATTTCAATAGTGTTTGAAACCTATGGTTATTATAAAGAAATGCACCCTCACCCACTATTGAAATAATTATTTCAGTAATGGTCGTATTTTAATAGAGTTTACTATCTATGTCTGTTATTGAAATGCACTCTCAAGCACTATTGATATAATTATTTCAATAGTGGTCATATTTCAATAGTGGTTACTAACTACGTCTGTTATTGAAATGCACTCTCAACCCCTATTGATAAAATTATTTCAATAGTGGTCGTATTTCAATAGTGGTTACTAACTATGTTTGCTATTGAAATGCACTCTCAACCTCTATTGATATAATTATTTCAATAGTGGTCGTATTTCAATAGTGGTTACTAACTATGTTTGCTATTGAAATGCACCCTCAACCACTATTGATATAATTATTTCAATAGTGGTTACTAAGTATGTTTGCTATTGAAATGCACTCTCAACCACTATTGATATAATTATTTCAATAGTGGTCGTATTTCAATAGTGGTTGCAACACTCATTCAAAAATAAAAAGAAAAATACCTGTTAAAACCCCTTTGTGAGACGAGCCCACTGAGTTTGACTTTACTTTATACTCAGTCAATTTTATCGAGTCCTCTGATTCTTCGACTTCCCAAGATACCGACTTTTCAGGCTGCATAGAACGTTCATTTTTTTGTTTGTTACAATGCAGGAATTTTAATTGAATATTGTTAATTAATTCAGCGATAGATTTAACTTTTTTCATCACACTGAGGTTTTCTTCTTGTAGTCTCTTCACATGGGCGTCCATCTTCCCAACTGATATTTCCATCTTATTGAGTTTAACACTGCTTTGATAGTATAATATTTTCTGTCAATTTATATTTCTCATACAATTTATTGAATTCAGCACATTTCATGAAGTTTTCAAAATTTAACTTTTTTGGGGGCAAATATATGCAATAAACCACATATAGTTCTTTGTTAATATACAAAGTTGTCATTTTCACCTAAATGTTGTCTTTGTATGTCTTTGAAATGTGGTGAATATATGGACAAAATTAAACATTTGAATGTGATATAGATACATGTAACAGCACTTTATACAGCAACCATGTTTAGTCTACATTGTATTTGAAAAACAACGGATAATTCGTAAGACTATTTATGTATATTTTGTCAGCTTCCATTGTCAAAGTATATTTTTTCTCTTGTAACATACATTAATTTTGTTATTATAGTAAGCGTCTTCATACAATTTGATTGTGTAATAGATGACACTTCAAAGGTCATAATTTAGAAGAAGGAAAATAATTATTTAATTGCGCTACTCACGTTCCTACAGTTGAAAATTAATGGCAATGCTAACAAGAATATAAGCTAAAACATTACTAGATATGCAAGACAAGGACAATGTAACAAGGACAAGATATGTGCTTCAGAATGACAAAATTAGAAAACTCTGTTAGACTTTTATTTTTTCAAAAATAAAATCTGTTCTTAGTTTTTGTAGGCCTATCTGTCAACACACTCGAAAAGAAAAACTAATATGATTTTTAGTGACATTTATCATGTTTATATCCTTTCGAACAATTCTTTAAAAATATCCTTCAAGTTTTGAATTTTTTTTATTTCAATTAAAATATTTCTCTCTTTATTTTTAGTTACGCAAGGCCTTCTAGGATAATATCTCTGTTTTAGACTGATGATAAGGTTTCAAATAGCACCCTTTCCCTCTTCAAAATAAAAAGATATGGAATCTTAAGCATTCTATGGTAAGAAACGAAAAAGTTATTGTCCTTTAAGAAGCAGAAAAGATGGTATTTTATACGCAACCATTTCGCCAAAAATATAGGCCATTCTAGATTTCAAACTCTACCATTTCTATTTCAGTTTTACAATTGTTATGAGGAAAGAAAATATGATTTTCTAATACTTAAAAAAAACTCTAGAATACAGTTATTAAATGGGTCCGAGGGAAATAGCAAATTTATGGTAAACCGAGGGAGGAAACTATTTCCCAAGGCGGCGAAGCCGCCGAGGGAAATAGGTTCCTGCCAGGGATGGGGTCAATTACATAGGAAAGTAATTAATTAAATTACAATTACTTTCCCAAAACCTTCAATTAAATTACCATTACCATTACATGGATTTTGAAATGTAATTAATTAAATTACAATTACTTTGCAAATGTAATTAATTAAATTACAAATTACATTAAAGAATACACGTATAAAAGTAAATAGTCATGTATCTATATTCCTTTACATTTAATTTGAAGATTTTCCTGCCATGCTGAAGATTCCCTCCACTGGGGTGTTTGTGAGAAAAATGCATACATGTAGATACCGACTAGTAGAAAGTTTACAGATGGTTTTACCTTAATTCATGTGTTTAAATTTTGGAATCATTTTTTAGCTTTCACATAAACAAGTGATAAATTTATGCTAAATGTACTTTTGATGCCTCTTATCATATCTGGCAGAAATAATCTGTCTTCTAGCACTGAAATAAAAATAATTGAGTCGAAAGACTTTGCCCCTTACACCCATCCCCCCCCCAAAAAAAAAATTGCCCTTAGAGATCAAAACCACATTCTGGTCAATCAATTTTCGCTTGACTGCCGTCCTCATAATCATTGAACTAGGCCTAAGATTTTACCTCGTAAGGGACGTTCGAAATGCAAACAGCATGCAATGCGCAACATGCTGCTTTCAGGACTGACCTTGACAGGACCTTAAAAAATTCATCATTGTCTCAACGCTAAATATGTTTTTGTACATAGTAAAATCTTTTAGCCTAATTCCTAAGTTTCACACCTTTATAAATATAGGTACTCTCTTTCACAAAATAGCAAATAAAGATCAAATTGATAATTTTCCTAGTCAAAATTTAGACCAGTGTATACAAAGGCTATGCTTACATGTCATCAATATTGAAGGCAGGATCGCTTGGATCATCATCAAGCGCATCCTGTAACAAGAGATCCAGGGCATCCTCTTCATCTGACGATATCAGGTCGTTTTCCATAGTCAACCAAAAGACTGCAGTTTAGGCCTAAAGTAAAGATAAATTCTTCCGAGCGTTTGCTGTGTTGTTTTCAGTAGAAACGGAAACACGTGGTGTCCATGCATCAGAAGTGATGCGGGTACGAGGATGACAATATTATGCGGAATTAATGTTCCGGAAAAAAAGATAATAAATATTTCATGTCTTCCAGAGCAGCATCTAAATAATTAACAATATTCTTCCACAGTGTTTGATGAAGGTTATATTTTTGAATAATCATTTATTTACGCCTACATGTACATAAATATACCAGGTTACGTAAAGGTTACGTGTGTACAGTATTTTATGCTGGTATGTTTACGAAACTTTTCTATCTGCGTTGAAATAAATCATTACCAGGATAAATAAAGCAAATAAATAAAGAAAGAAAGAGATAAAGAAAGAAATAAGTACTGTTTTAAATCATACTAGACTTCTATAATATTTTTAGAGCAACGTCTATACCATGTAGATTAGTGTGATAAATCGTGTAACAAAACAAATGTTTCACATAACGTTGTATCACTTTTGCAATAAAATTAACAACTTTACTTCGAAGAATGGTGAAACTTAAACTATTGTAGATAGGCGAATACTTATCCGATTTTGATGAAATAAAAATTAATGAATAGGAAATTTTCTGTACTCTTACCATTTAGGTTTAGTTTTGCCTATTTCCATACAGAAATATGAGTAAAAACTTGTTTTATTTAAACTTGGTTAGAATTTCCTTTGAAAAACGGTAAAGTGATCAAATTTTATAAATTTTCACCACAAAAAGGTAAGAATTTAAAATATATTTACATACTCTAGAAGCTTGGGACCTTATCTTTTAGACAGTATTTGACAAAATTTATTTTACGCTGAATTAAAAATTCCACCCATCGTACAAAATATCAATGTCGCATATCAAAAAACCGTCATTTTTCAAAACTATATGCTAACGTAAAAAATGGATATACTTGTTTCAAGTAAAAAATTCAATTGTGATTTTTATACAGAAAGAAAGTACATAAAATTCCCTAAACATTGATACTAAACATAATAATATTCTTTGTACATTAAGCTCAGCAGCGATGTGTGAAAAACACGCATGCCTCATTTTTTGCGCCACCGGTCAAATTGACCGGTACGGAAGTGAAGGGGTTAATATATGTATGTAGTTTGAAGAGACTCTAATTATCGTAGAATGCGTCAAACGAAAGTCTAAGAGTACAATGCCTTTAAATTTTGCTAATTTTATTCAATACAATTTTATGATTCAAAGAAGTAAATTTCCTTAAATATTGTGTCAAAAAGTAAAACAACTATTGAACGTTTATGTTTATTTTATTTGTATTTATTTACTTCAGCAGATTTATTGTTTTGTTTCAAAATAGTAACCATCCATTGAAGGTCGATTTCCAATCTGGATGACTATACAGACTTCCGGAATGACCATTCCTGGGATGTGTCCGAATCAACACAATATCTCCCTTATTTATCTCAGCCACGACGATTCCCGTGGTTGTTCGTATAGATGTAGCACCTTCACTGGAAGTGTACATGCTGCCAATTTTATTGGAATTTACAGCAATTTCAGACTGAATGTACCCTCCAAGTAAAAACGTAGACCCCGTGCACGGGTGCTGTAAAGACACCACTATGTGGGTTATAATGGCCTCCTATGTTTGTCAAGATGCCGTCAAAAAGGACTGTCTGATGTTCTGTTAAGTGCGTCTCGTAAGTTTTTAAATAGACAGAAAATGCAGCGCCATTAGGTTGAGGATCCGGAGTTGTAGGTATACCTTCAAGAATACATTAAAATTATGGGAAATTCATCCAAACTCTATCATAAGAGAATTAAGAAATAAAGTCCGCGTTTTCGTGAATGTTGCAGAATAACCTCCGAGGTGGAGAAATGTTGTTTGAAAGATAAAAGCCCAGGCGTTAGCCGAGGTTTTTATATTTCAAACAACATATCGAGACCGAGGAGGTTATTCTGCACCATTCACGACAACAAGGACTTTATTTCTATTCTACCATGTCTACTAAAATTGCTCAAATACGGCTGATCGTTTCCTCTATAGAGAAACAGATGAGGTCAATATGTATCGATTACACTGTTCCATTTAACACCAGAGGCAAAATTTGTTTGCTTACGAGTGTTTGGAATGCAGACGATTTGAGCTTTCGTTACATGAAAAATAGCCTTTTTAAATTCCAAATTTGTTCGTAATATGTATTGATCTGTTGTAATGAATATACAATAACAAAATATGTTCCTCTTTTACTACTCTATTGGGACTACAATCACGTTGTTCAAACATGTAGGGAGGTCCGTGGAATAACCCTGCTTAGCTATAAAACCCGACATTCATCAGCAACTTGATGCAATTTACAGAGTTTATACTGCAAAAGATGACACATCGATGCGGTCTAAACAAGTATTTCATTCTACATCCAAACATGCACTTGAATTGTTCAAATTTGATATGTGTTTCTGATCTGATAATTTTTTGATGACGTTCAGGATTTATTGGAGAATAATGTCCGCTACGTTTCTTTTTCTTTTTCGTTGCAATAATCGTGGTAGAATCAATGATAAATGTTCGCATATTCCATGCTAGTACATCAAACATATGATAACGTGAAATTAAATTACCAATTTCTTATAACATAACTATATTCTTTTGATTTTTTTTTTGGTTTTTTTTGGTTAAATATTTGGTAATTACCTTGCTCTTTATTCAGTGTGTGTGGCTGATAACGTTTTGAATAATTTTAAATGCTTATCTAATATAATGTTTTCAAACATAAAAGTGTTTTTCTTATCCTAAAAACAAATATATTTAATTTTCATATAAAAGGAGTTATATTTTTAGACAGATATATCAAGTCATTTTTTGTTTGTTTGTTGTTAAAGTTCCCAAATGGAGACCTCTAAACCTGCATGTGAAGAGCTGACCTATGCACAGCATTGTGTTGAATAGCAAGGGATCTTAGATTATATGCCACCACCTATTGCGACAGTCTCAAATATAGACATTTTACCCGTCAAGAGCCGTTTGCGAGATGAGGCCAATGATTTTGACTCCATTTTCGATTGATTCATCCAATTCTTCAACTTCCACAGATACCGACTTTTCAGGCTGCAGAGAGTTTTCAAGTCCTTTTTTGTTACAATGCAAGATTCTGAATTGAATATAATTCATTGATTTAGCGATAAATTTAACTCTTTTCATCATACTGAGGTTCACCTTTTGCAGTTTCTTCACAAGAGCGTCTATCTTTCCAACTGATATTTCCATCTTATCGAGTATAATTTTCAGGTTTTCATTTTCGGTCTTTAACTCCTTATTCTCTTCCTCATATCTTGCCATAGATTCCTCTAAATTCCATATCCTCTTATTTTGAAGAACGTTTTCCCGTCTTTCTTTCTCTTGTGTCTCTAGCAATGTCTTTATCACATCTTCTAAGTGGGAGATTCGATCACCGTCTTTGGTAGAAACTTCATTTGCTGCGAGGATCGATGTCAAAGAAACCAATAGCACAAGCGCAGAAAAAGGCGCCATTACACCTTTCTTTTCTTCTCTAAATGACCTCTTAAAGTCTTATCTAATAGGCACCAAATACTGACAATTGATTTGAATAGAGTAAAGTAAAAAAGTATACTTTTGAGTTTCAGTTTAAAAAGAAAGGGGGCCGTATGCAACACATTCTAAACTGAAAATTGTGATGTACCGTGAACGAGTCTTGTGCAAATAAAGAACTATTTTTATTAAATCAAGAATTCATAATGTGAAAGCTCTTCTATTCTAAAATGATATCAAGGTAAAAAAATATTATATAATTTATATGTTGAATTTTTGAAAGTGTTGAAATAGCAAAAACTTGGTACTCATTTTTAGGACGTTCGATCCTGAGATTTTGAGCGTATTTTGGTCAGGTCCTTTATTTATAAAATTCTGCATCATTTTTAAGTTCTAACATGAAATCTGAATTCTACAGTGCATATTTAACTATATCCAATGAAAAAAACACCATGAAATTCCATTCTAGAAGAATTAAGCTAGGGACTATATTTTAAGGCGGAAGGTTTTTTAGACGAAAATGAGCAGTTTTTCCATTTTGAGCTTTAACAGTACTGCTAAGTTTTGGAATCCTATTTTTCCATCCTGGTTGCACACAAAGCTGTTTTTGCAGTGAAATGTGTTATGCTGGTTCTGAAATATCTATTCAATTATTTCTCATGAATTCTATCTACAAAGTGTGACAAATATAGTCAATATATTCTGAAAATCTGGGGAAAAAATTAGCCAATTCTAACGTAAAATTGACACTTTTTTAGTAATATCTGAAAATTTTCATCATATACCCCCACTTTTGATATTCTTTTCTAAATATTCAAGATAAATTTGACCTATTTGCTTAAAATCAGAGAGAGTTTAAGACTTTGAAATAATTTTCTTGCTTATTGAGTATTCATTGCGAGAAAAATCACTTTTTAGTAGTGCAAAAATTTCAAATAATTGATTATGCGAAGCAATTTGAAACTTTTTCTTAGTAGCAATTTTTAAGTGTCTTTTTTTAAACAAACTTAGAGTTCATTTTGTTTCATGCTTTAATTAGATAAAAATATTGGAAGGAAAACGTCAAAAATTTAATTTTTAATTAAGACACATATTTCAGTGCAAGAAGGTCATATTAAATGTACTGTAGCGCCAAAAGAAGCATATTGACCCCCATCTTTTGATTTGAATTTTAATTAACTTATGTATGTAGAAACTAAAAATATACTTGGCAAAAAAAGTTTAAGACTTTAAATATCAGGATCGGATGTCGTTAATAGGGAAAAATTAAAATGTCTAAAATATTTGCTGATTTGTTATTTTGAAGAGTTTATTATTTTTTCTTTGTCTTGCATCTTCAGTATTGCCTTTAATACACCCACAAATTGGGCAGTGATATCAGTATCCATGGTAGAAACGTTTATGCCATTGTCGAGACGATCATTAGTTGAGAGGACTGGAAATAAAACAGACGGCCCTTTCACCTTTTCCATCTTCTTGATCATGACCTTTAATGTTTATCTATTATACTCGTACAATACTTTGAAGACATTATCTACAATTACAAATGTATGTTAAGAATACTCTCTCGGTATCTTGTGAAATGAGTGGTTCTGTTAAAATGAAAATTGTGTCTCATCGTAAATGTACGGAAGCCCATTTAGGAAATCATTTTTGAATTCGATATATGGAATTGTCGAATTTGTTATAACAAATTAAATTCGAAATAACAACTTCTTTGAAATCGTTATAACGATTTTAATCTGGTTTAACAAATTTGTTGAATCCGTTATAACGAAATCATTTATTTGTTGAATTCGTTATAACGAAATCAGAAATGTGTTATTATGTTTTTAATTCATTTCGACAAATTCTAAAGTTTGTTATAACAAATTTAATTCGTTTAAACAAATTCTTAAGTTTGTTAAATTCGGAATAAGTTCGTTTAATCAAATTCAACAATCAAGGTATATTGAAAAATATACATGAATTCCATATGACAATTTGTCGAATTCGTTTTAAGGAATTTGATTAGTTAAAAAATAGAATATTGGGATAATTAACAGTATTCAATATCAAAGTCCATAAAACAATACAAAATAGGAGCAGAGCAAACACGGACCTCCGCAACATCAAAGGTAGGATCAGGTGCCATGGAGGAGTGAGCACCCCCTGCCTACGGGTCACACCCGCTGTGTGCTCCTTGTCATGATCGGAAAATAACGGAAAAATCCGTCGTCAATTCAATGTATAAATAATGAACTAGCAATTAGTATGAAAAACGTCATACAGAATTTGTCTCAATGATAAATTGTTTTTGCTGACAAGGTCATTGTATCGACCATAGATTTTACGAAAGGATGACTTTAAACGAGACAGTTGATATTTTTGTTTCATCAACTTGCTTGTCAATAATTCACCTCGTTTTGATAATTATTCATACGTAGAGCATGCTCTTGCGTATCGAATCAAATGAGATATATACAAGTTTTAGAATTCGTTACAAGTTTCATTCCTATTAACAAATTCTAGAATTTGTAATAGAGAATTTAACCAATTTTTTTTAAATAAGAGATTAATTAAATTATTTAATTAAAACGAATTAAAACGAATTAAACTCGTTATAACAAATTGACAATTCGTTATATCTAATTCAAAAATATTTTTTGATTGGTCCGAAATGTATTTCCGTATTAATGAAAGTCATGTTACAAATTAATGAAATACTTTAATTTTGATATGATTAAGCTACAAATTATTGCATTTGTAGATTTTTAATTTGTAAAAGAAGGATACGGAGATAACGAACAATATTCAATCTCAAAGTCCATAAAACATTACAAAATAAGAGCAGAGCAAACACGGACCCCCGAAACATCAGAGGTGGGATCAAGTGCCATGGAGGAGTGAGCATCCCCTGCTCACCGGTGACACCCGCCGTGTGCTCCTTGTCATCTATTTAAATCTTAAGGCATCATTACGTTATCACTGAAACTACAGTAACAAAAGGATTTTTTTTGTGGTTCAGTTACAATTAATGTTATTCATCGGTAGTTAGTAAAAGTTAGATTTAAAAATGAAATACTTTGAATTTCAGTGTAACTATAACATAATTAAACTTGCAATCGGAGAATTGTTGTTTTCTTGAAAGAAAAAAAAATATTAAAAATAAAATTATCACGAAATATAAAACAATTTATCAGATTTATAATCTATAAAATTAAAGGTTAAAATACTGAGTATGCTGAAATTGGCTCCTGAAACAAATTATGCTTGATTAACATTATTATATTATTAATAACACACGAATTTTTCCCAATATCTTTATCTTAACTTAAAATACGAAAGAATACGATTTCTTTCAAATCTTTCCATACAAATGTCAAGGAATTCCCAGAAATTGAAATCAGAAATATCTGTACAATTTTAAAGCATTTTTGCCTTTTTTGAATTGTAGAACCGTTCTCCTTTTATGAAATATTTTCTGAGCATCATTCTGTTTTTTTTTTCTTTCTTTCTTTTTTTTTTTGCTTGATTATTTTCTTCCTCATGTCTCCCCAACAGGGCATTTTCACGTCTCTTTTTTTGCAACTAAAGAACCGTCTTCATAACATCTTCTAAATGAATGACTCAATAAAAATCATTGGCAGCAACTCCTGTTGTTGAAAAGACCCAGGAAAATAAAGCTAAAGCAATAAATAAGTCTTCATTGAAACCTCTTTAGTAAGTAAATATTGCAATGGAAGACAATCGGACCCTGCATACCGGTTTAGTTCCTGCTAATTTTTTTTATATTTCAGATAATTATTTCTTTATTATGCTTTATATCGTTTACATACTTATCCTCAAATATAGAAGTATGCGTTATTCAAAATAGAATGTTTTCTCTTTCGTCTTACTTTAAAATATAGGATAATTTTCAAGAAAAATATCGTTGAAGTGTTTTGTATATTTTTTCTATATTGTAAAATCGTTAGATTCCGTGGTGACATTAAATTTCATGGTATTCCTATGCACTTTTCATCTTCCAAACTATCATTACTATTCGAGGGCTAATTTAATTTGTAGATGTAATCGGAACGGAGTGCCATTGAGCAATCAGGCATTGTTTCGTGCCGGCTCCTAAAGAGAAAAAGGACCTCAATTTTTATGGTCTTATATGCAATCAAAGGACGGGTCCCTTGGTCCAGCAGTAGATCCGAACCCGCGACTCAAGACTTCGCGACCTTTGAACATTTTCAGCTTCTTCTCTGCAATCGCTATACCAATTTCAACCAATTTTTGAATAAAGCATATATAGGTGATGGAGAACAAAACTTTCATGGTTCCTGTTCTACTGGGACCTAAGGGGTGAGGCCCAAACCACGAAAATAAATGTGATCTTTAAAATCTTTGCTCCTGGACATCAAGCAGTCAAACTGTTGGCATGATTGTAATGAACATTGAGTCCTCTACTAAAATTGTTAAATTCCTGGGTCAGGGGTTTTAGTGATAGGGCGGGGCTAAGTAGATTATCTAGTGAAAATGTATTATTTCTTTGAAAAGTTTCTTCTCTACTCCCGAGCGTTAAATAAACTAACCAAGAATTAAGATTGCCTCTTCCAAAATTGTGAATTTCAAGGCCCCAGTATCAACTGTTCTGTTTTTAGGGCGAGAATCTATGGATTATATTATGAAAATGCATTATTTCTTTGAAAAATCATCCTCTTATCTCCTGGATATTAAAAACAAACCAAGTACATAGTAATAATGGGCAAGAAAGTCTCTTCCAATATTGTGATTTTCATGTCCCCTGGGTCAGGGGTTCTGGTGTTAGGGTGGGGCTTCATTGATTATTTAGTGAAAAAACATTAATTCTATGAAAATTTTCTTCCCTGCTGGGTATTAAAGAAATAAACTATGTACATAGTTATGATGAGCAAGAATGCATCTTCAAAATTTTTGCTTTTTATGGCCCCAGGTTTGAAGGTTTTGGGATGTGGGCGGGGCAACATTGATTATATAGTGAAAATGCTTATATTTTTTAAAAATCTTCTCATCTGCCCCTGGGTATCAAACCAATAAACTATGTGCATTGATATGATGAGGAAGGATGCCTCTTCCAATGTGGATTTTAGGTCCCCTGGGTCAGAGGTTCTGGTTTCAGGGCAGGGCTCTAATGATTATAAAGTGAAAATATATGAAAATGTATTCTCTGGAAATCTTTTCCTTTGCTCCTGGGTATCATCCAAATGAAAAGTTCATATTTATAATGAAGAAAGGTGCCTCTCCCAAAATGTTTTTTTCAGGGCCCCTGGGTCAGGAGTACTGCGGATGGGGGTTACATGGTCGGAAAATAAATTAAAGCTTTGGTATTAATCAACCATTCATGATGAAATAGAATTTATAATAAAATTTCCAAAATTTTGAAATATGTGACCCCATGGTAAGTGGTGCACAACTGTTTATACAAGAATGCATTTCCTCTTTGTTACTCTGATCTACCTTTATGAATCTAATGACTAAAGAAAGCATGCTAAGTGTATAATTATGGAAAGCAATGGTACCTCTTTCAAAATTGTGAATTACATAGCCTCTGGTTTAAAACACAAACCGAATACATTTGTTGGGAAAGTTGTTACATGATACTCAGGTGACCTATAAGGTCCTAGGTATCATGCTTTTAGATAGATCACCGTTATCTTCACCTTCTACAATTCATTTAAAAATACATTCACAAAATAAGGTGATGGTGGCCCTAATTCAATTCCATTATTTCACATGTCCATAAAAAATATGGAAATTACATCTTGTCTATGAAATCAGGTTAAGAATATACAGGTTCGATGTGCAACGAATTCTAAATTCTTAACTGCAACCCCAAATATGAAAAATTTTTCGATCAAATTGCTCATAACCTTGTATCAAATTTATATAAAATTTGAAGAATCTATGACCATCGTGGAATGCTTGATACCGCAGCCAAAAAGTACAGCTGTATATCACGTTTAATGCCATTACATTTTCTGCAATTTTTTTTTCAATTCACCCGTATAACTTTAATATGATTTATTGTAGTAATTTTCCTAAAAACTTTTGTCGAAAAATAGAAAGTAAACAAATATCAAACGTTGAATGTGTGTTTTATTTGAATTCATTTACATTGAAAGACTACGTTTGGTTTCAAAATAGTAACCATCCATTAAAGGTCGATTTCCAAGCGGGAGAACTAAAAAGACTTCCGGTATGACTGTTACTGGGATGTGTTCGAACCAACACAATATCTCCCTTATTTATCTCAGCCACGACGATTCCTGTGGTTGTCCGGATATTTGTTGCACCTTCACTAGAGGTATACATACTGCCTATTTGATGGGAATTTACTGCAATTTCAGAGTATATGCGTCCTCCGTTTGAATTACAGTAAAGATTCCACGTAAAAACATAAACCCCATGTACGGGTGCTGTGAAGACGCCACTGTGCGGGTTGTAATGGCCTCCAATGTTGGTCAAAATTCCGTCAAACAGGATTGTTTGATGTTGTGTTATTTGGGTTTCGACCGGTTTTAAATAGACAGAAAACGCAACGCCATTAGGTTGTGGAATTGTAGGTATTCCTATAAAAAAATACATTAATAGACAGCGAGTTCGAACTCGGGTTTGTACCTTGCCTGCATGATAACAAAGAGGATTCATATGAAAGGTTAAAAAGTCTGAGATGTATCATTTGTGAAATTGTAGTAGATGTATAGTGTATACATTTTTTAAAACTGTCTTACCCTCATTAAATTAGATCTAGTAATATGCTTTGAAATGTAGAGCATTTTTTAAATCATGCATTATAGAATTTTTTTCTGTATGACAGGGCACCAAACATTTTGATTTGTGGTTTACAAATATCTTGGATGCCTCCACAAGGTACCTACAGCGCGGTTTAGATTAATTTCACGAAGAACGTGTTCAACATTAAATCTGTATTTATTCATTATTCTGTTAAAATTCTGTTAATCTTCGACCTTGTTAACAATGCCAGCTCCGCATTTATTCCTCAAATAGTAAAAATAAAATATCACTTACATGGTCACTTGCTACAATCTGAAGATTTTCTAATGCACGAAAAAAAAAACACCCTTAGATTTCTATGTTTATGTAAGTAACATTAAAAAGATAAGCCATATAAATCCACTTTTAACGATAGAGGATTTTGTTTTCTTGACAAATGTTTAGTCATGATTTGTATCAGACCCCCATCCCCGTGCTTTCCAACTTTCAAAAACGATACTCGTGTCTGGGAGAAAGATAAGGGAGAGAATGACATGCCCCTTAAACCGCTTAAATAGATCAGTAAAGAGTTTTAATTCGATTTTCTTGTTCGAGAATTGTATATACAGATGTCATTGCCCCCATCCCCTCCCCAAATGTCGAAATACAGAATAGTATACAAATATTAGCAACTCCAACTTTATCCTTGTGTCACCCCAATGATAAAGTCTTTTTACTTTTTTCAGGGAATTTTAAGTAACCACTCCTTTTCCCCAAACTTTAAATAATACTGAATGCACCCCCATCCCTCAACCAAAATTGCTTATAACGGCCTCGTTGTATCTGGATGATGAAATGGAAGCAAGGTGAGAGACTTTTTCACAGGTATTACACTGTAAATGTTAATGCAATTAAAAAGATACAACTTTATTTATCTAAGAAATTCATTCTGGTGTTCTCCATGTAATTGTATACACAGGTTATGCACACATGGCAAATAAATCACGACGATACTATATTTTAAGCTATACATTAAGAAATACAGGCAATTACTTTTGAATGTTAATAAGAATATCTATTCATCATGTCTTGACACGCATCCCATAGATCCTCATATCCATGTACGAGTACGAGCTCGAGATCGTGAACTCTGGAAATGTCTAATGTTAATATTATTGAGGAATTGGAAAACACATTTTAAGGGAACCGACTTGGGTTATATTTTGCGAAAACTACAATAGCGAAACACTTTCATTTTATAATATATGTTACTTAAATTAATATTGACTTCAGGGTACATGTACATGCCAAGTTTGGGGAACATCTACCGTCCAGGTATTTTAAAAGGACCGTCTCAAAATACAGGTACATTTACTATAGGATTATATAGGAAAGTGTCAATTTTTCGTACTGAAACTAAAGCAAATTATACAAATACCACAGCAGACTTTTTGCTCAGATTCTGATATATGATGAGTTATGATGTATTATCAGTAATACAATATTTTACATTACACATGTTACATGTAAGAAACCCAACATTAATATTCTAACGTCTGGTTGCCATAGGGGGCATGTAAAAATGCGAAAAATTAACGATTTTTCCTTTTACAATGGAATCATTTATAAAAATTGTAATAAAAATTTTCAACCTGTTACTTCTTAATTTTGTAAAATTTTGTTAAATAGGTTAAAAAAATGTTGCTTTAAAACAATAAATACGCTTCCTTTTACTATGATGCGCAAAGTATTGCACAATGAGAACTCCCAGTCGGCCCCCTTAACTCTATTAATGACTTCTAAGCTACATCACAAAAGAATGACAGAACTCATAAATATTCCTATGCTCCTGTACATACAAGGTTACACATTTTAAAAAAACATTATCTAGGCCGTAAAATTCTTAATACTTTAGAGATTTCTTGGATTTTTTGGGATGATTTCTTCAAATGGTATATCATAAGTATTTTGTTTACAGTGTTATTATCTTTTTTAAAGCGTTATTCTTATCTTGAAAAAAAATGTGCAAAGAATCTTAAATAAAATTATATTAAAATATTTGTACATGTTTAAATCTATACAAAGATATTTCAAGTTTATTCTTAAGTATTAGAAAAATATATAAACTTTAAAATTTTACCTGTCAAAAGCCGTTTGCGAGATGATCCCAAAGATTTTGATTTCACTTTAGACTCAGTCAATCTGAGCGATTCTTCTAATTCTTCAACTTCCCTAGGTACAGATTTTTCCGGCTGCAAAGAATTTTCAAGTCCTTTTTTGTTACAATGCAAGATTCTGAATTGAATATAGTTCATTAATTTAGCGTTAGATTTAACTTTTCCCATCAAACTATGGTTCACTTTTTGCAGTCTCTTCACATGGGCAGCCATCTTCCTTACTGATATTTCCATCTTATTCAGTTTACTTTTCAGGTCCTCATTTTCGGTCTTCAACTTCTTATTCTCTTCCTCGTATCTTGCCATAGATTCCTCAAGATTCCATATCCTTTTATTTTGAAGAACATTTTCCATTCTTTCCTTCTCTTGCATCTCTAACAATTTCTTTATCACATTTTCCAAGTGGGAGATTCGATCACCGTCTGTGGTAGACACTTTCTTGGTGGCGACGATCGCTGTCACACAAACCAAAAGCAATAGTAAAGAGAGAGGCGCCATTACGTATACACCTTCGTTTTCTTCTCTGAATGACCTCTTAACGTCTTATCTAATGGGGAACTAATAACTTATCTTATAATCACCAAATAAAGACACCTTGACTTGAATTCACTGCGCAAAGTAATAATAAGTGTATGTTTGAGTTTCATTTAAAAAAAAGGAGGGGGCCATATGCAAAACATTCTTCAGTCTAAACTGAAAATCTCGATGTACTTTGAACAAGTCTAATGAAAAAGAAAAATATTTTTATCAAATTAAGGTAATCCGATCCTCAGCCAGAAAGGGTAACTTTAATTTTTAGCTCCTTATTCAAAATTCTCAGAATGAAGGTTAAATATTAAATTTTTTCATGCAACAATTTTCATTTTTAACTTCTCAATGTGCTTCAGGGTTCTTTCAAGTTCTCAGAAAGGTTTCATAAGAAGTCCAAATTTTTACCCTAAGAAAGTATTTCAAAATAACATATGGAGAGAAATCGATGTTCCTTTTATTTAACCATAGATAACGTATCGAGGGAACATATAGATACCAATGCTTAATAACATAATATGAAATTAGAAGTTATATATGATGTTTTGCAATGATAGGAGAACCTTTATACACTATGCATTGTAAAATGAGTAAATGGAAGAAAATAAATTAGCTTAAAAATTGTGCAACTTATTCAAAAGCCTGGATACCTATGATTTTCATTTCTAAAATGTGGATCGTCCGCATGGCGCAGTGGTTAGGGCATCTGCTCTAGAGTCGCGTCGTCAGGAGTTGATCCTTACGTTGCGGGTTCGAACTCCACTAAAGGTCGTGGAGACCGGTCTTTCGGGAAAGACTGTTTAAACCAATGTCCCGTGTCGCAGTAGGTGCTAGCACGAAAAAGATCCCTCCTTGCACATCGGCCCTAAGTACCAAGTGTAAGATAAAATTTGCAGCTCAAGTGACGGCGTCTTCATATGATTGAAAAATTCTCAAGTGGGACGTTAAATCATAATCTAAAATATATTTGTTGATCAAATTTGAAAATGCATAGTGGTTATTTTTATTTATATTTCCTAAATTATTTTTAGGCATACTAAATAAATGTTCCCTGAATAATATGGTTAATTTTTAAGACAAAGTTTGAAGAATTATCTTGGGTAAAACGGGTAACTTTGAGATTCCAGAAACATTTTTCTGATCATTTTTAATTAGACAATGTCTGATTTTCAGAACCTTAGGATCGAAGTACCTTAAGAATTCATAATGTGAAAGTTATTTTTTTCTGAATGATATAAAGGCCAATAAAAAGTATTTTATAATGTTTTTGTTTAATTTCTGAGAGTGTTGAAATAAGCAAAATCTGGGTAATAAGATTATTTTGGAAAAGTTAAAATGTCTAACATATTATCCTGATCTTTTTCTTTTGAAGATTTTTTTTTGTTTGTCTCTGTCCTGCATCTCTGGTACTGCGTTTATCATATCCGCTAATTGGGCGCAACTATCATTGTCCATAGTATGAACGCTTATGTCCATGTTAAGTATACCATTCGCAAAGAAAGGAATAGAAATAAAAGTTGTGCACTTACACTTTTTCCTTCTTCTTGATTATGACCTTAATGCGTTATCTATTATATATAGAATAAAAGGCACCAAACAAGACGTAACATTATAACTTGAACTACATTTACAAATGGATGATAAGTCAAGAGTCCTTCTCGTTTTGTTATGGTCCAGTTACACCGAATATTTAATTCACCGGTAGTTAGTGAAAGTCAGATATAAAATTGAAATATATTGAAATACATTGCAAATTCATTTTGCAATTGTAAATTGATTACTTTTTTGGAAGAAATAAGTTCTTAAGATTAAATAATCATGAAATGTAAAACAATTCATTCAATATATAGCCTGTAAAAATAATAATATACTGGGTCTGCTGAAACTTGTTCCTTGATCAAGTTATGTTCGATAATCATTATCATATTTTTTATATCACATGCATAGTTTTCATCTCTTTGCTAACTTTAAAAGACGATTCTTTAAAATCTCCTATGCATCAAGGAAGCAATATGGATCGATTTGCGGGATTTCAGCTTAAACTACTAGAAGAAAGAAACACAAGATATAAAAATTACACTTGGGCTGTTGTTTTCGGTATTAATTTAAAAAAGAATGAAACAAATGATAGATAATTAATAATATTCAAGATCAAAAGTCCATAAAACAATAAAAAATATAGGAGCAAACAGGGATCTCCAAAACATTAGAGGTGGGATCAGGTGCAATGTAGGAGTTAGCATCCTCTGCCTACCGGTCACACCCACCGTGTACCGTGTGAAAAAGAACGGGAAAATCCGTCGTCGATTCAGTGTATATTAAATAATGGACTAACAATTAGTATGAAAGCCGCCAGTAAGCATTTGACTCAATGATAATTGGATTTGCAGACAGCTCATTTCATCGACCATAGGATTCATGAAATGATGACTTTAAACGAGACTGCTACCGCTGATATTGTTGTTTCATCAAATTGTTTGTCAATAGAGGAATTCCAAATATGACTTTGAATTGACAATGTTCTATATTTGCATTTTCTTTGTTTTCTCCCACTGTGATTCTGCAGGCTTCAAATGCATTCATAGGACTAATAGACGCAACTGCTCCTACGATGAGTGCAATTTAAGTTTTTAATAATATTCCCTGGAAAAAAAGAAATTCAAAATCATTGAAATTGCTGATTCATACTAAAAAAAATAATTTTGGTTAATGTATTTAATTGTTTAATAAACTTTTGAAAATTGAAGAGAACTGCCATATTTTTAATTTTTCTTCTCATTTTATGCATATTAGAACAAAGAAATTCACTCTTTACGCTTGGGTGTTTTACATTCAGAAAAAAGCAAAACATCTTAAAAAGTACATTTATTTCAAGAAAATTTCAGCTCTTAAAATAGATTAAGAAACAAAGAAAAACATTATTGATTTATAATCATTATTAAAGCATTCTCTTTATTCATCAAAATATAAAATTATTGATTTTTATCACAGCGTTTCAATAACTTTGAGCAATGGCGTCACAATTGCATCAAAGCAAAAAATAAGAGAATGATATGACTGTGCAGCTTGTATCCAGATAACTGTGGCTGAGAGGCTGATACTTTATGAATTGTATGTGATTTATTAGAAAAAAATACATTAATCAGGTCCACTGATTTTATAGTCATGTGTTTGACTTCACTGAATCAACCGTGTCCTTATAAAAGCTGGGGGCCTGTTTTACAAAAGAACTTACAACTTGGACCAAGATTTATTCTGCTTCATCGTCTCAAGCCACGGTCCGGAGTCCGCATATAGCTATAGGCCGACCAAAGTTTTACATAGAAATATACAGGAAAATTCTTTAAATCTTCTTCTCAAGATATACATGTAGCTCTCTCCTACCCGTGGCTGCTTGATCAAAAAAAGTGCGGTAATCTTGAATATTTACGCCTCTCTATTGTGACGTCATATTCAGACAGTGGCAAGTTTTGTTTCCATCGCAATTGAAATCAACAATTGACGTCAACAGTATACAAGAAATATTTCCTTTACTGCGATTGGATATTATAAAGTCACGATAAAGTTCATCATCCGACTATGCTTTACTCGCATTGGTCAATATTTTAATGAGGTACGAAGAAATCTCTCCTCGTTCAACCTCGGCCAAAATGGGAGAGGATCGTACATTTTGGCCGTGGTTTGTGACGATGATTCTGCTTATTAGTTTCTTATTTGCATTAGATTGACAATTATTATTAACTTTTTAAAAGAAATGTAGGAAGATTTTTCATGATAACAATATTCATGTTCATTAAATAACGTTGTTTATTTCGACCATTCGCTTGTTTTGTGCACATTAGATTATGACGTCAGTTACGTCACAAAGGCAACGTTGCGTTGTTTTCCGTACAATTCTCTGCAAATGACTTTAAGTCTGTTCGAATCAAGTAGATTATAATACAAAGTGCATGCTATTGTACGTAAACATCGTACACGTTTTATTATTAAATTTCTTTCTGAATCCTGATATGATCATGTGTAATATTATACTTTTATGTAAATTAGTTAAGTTTGATTGGTCGAGAACCATTTGTTAAAAAACACTTTTATCCGCTGAATAATAAAGCCACGCCCTCCAGCGTAGCAACAGTCAACATTGCTTGATGACGGGTGATATTGAAAAATATTATCCACAGAATTTATGTGCACACGGTTCACTGTTATATGTATTTGTACAAAACATTCAGCATAATATAATAACAAGTTTATCTTTTAACAAGATGTGTTTGTGAAACACTATGCGCCCGGCGGCGACAAAATTCGAAAAAAGCTATTTTTAGCATATAGGTCACAGTAAAGGTCACAAGGTCATTGACCTTGGTGTCATTTCAGAGAACTTGATTAGTAGAATATGCATACCAAATATGAAGTCTCTATCTTTTATGGTTCAAAAGTAATGGCGAAGGTTAAATTTTGCAGAAAAAAACTATTTTTAGCATATAGGCCACAGTAAAGGTCACAAGGTCATTGATCTTGGTGTCATTTGAAAGAGCTTAATTAGTGGAGTATGCATATTAAATATTAAGTCTCTATCCTTCATGGTTCAAAAGTTATGGCGAAGGTTAAAGTTTGCGGACAAACAAACAAAGAAACAAACAAACAAACAGACAGACAGGACAAAAACAATATACGCCTCGGATCTATCGATCCGGGCGCATAAAAAGATGGATGAGCTAGCGCCGTAGCAATTTTTACACACAGAAAGGAGGATCCGTGATAAAGTGATTTATTTTGCTGAATTCTTTAATTTTTATTGAGGCTGAAGAATCGGACTGATAATGTAATAATTGTTTTGTGAAGTGTATTTTATAGACACATAGGAAAAGAAACGAGAAGGGGGGGATTTCGTGTTGACCTATTGGAGTTTTGGCGCAACGTAACATTTATGACCTTTACTGGAGAGGGGGGAGACTCTATATAATATGGAGAATATGCCGATTGAGGCATGTATGAGCTGGTTTAAGAATACACTGTAGAATTACTTGGCAATGTAGCAATGAAAATACAGGGGAGTTAAAAGGAATATAGAAAATAACTCAAAGTGTATGTTGTACATAGAAATCCTGAGAGTTCCAAATGTGAAAATGTGAAGTAGCTTGGTCCTTTGGGTCATCTTTGTCAAGAAATGTTAGGTTATACACATCAGATTTTTAAAAAAAAAATAAATAATGGATTTATTCGTTATTTTTAGTGTAAACTCTTGTTTTCTGGAATTTGTAAGATTGGCTGAATTGACCAATCAGAAATTAGAGTCTATCTTTTGTTGTGCTTAGACGTAAAAAACCTCCCTTGTCTTTGTTTAGAACAATCAAATAATGACTCGGGCTTTTCCGTCAGGAAAAAAACGGAAAATTTGAAGTATTACAAATATTTAGTTATCTTAAAAGTGTAAGCTCCAAATAAATAAACATAGTTATTTATTGCTACAACATGATACAACGAAATTGTTATCGTACGGTCTATCTATAGTAGTTTTCACAGTTTTCCCAGAATGCACGACCGTGAAGCCGAGCATGCGTATTCAAGAAATTTGGACTAACGTAGTTGCATTGTATTTAATTACATGTAGTCCTAAGACATTATATATAGGTATTGCATGTAGTTGAGTGTAACATTGAAAATTTTCAACCCTCGAAAACCATTGTCAACCTCGGATGCACCTCGGTTGACAATGGTTTTCTTGAGGTGAACATTTTCATTGTTACACTCAACTACATGCAATACCTATATATAATGTCTTAGGACTACATGTAATTAAATACAATACCAAATGAAAGAAATAATTTATATTGTAAGTGTACTGCTAAATGCAGTCAGAATAAGTCGGCGTAAAAGTTATAGTATACAGAAATAAAGTTATCATAAATAAAATTGCTTAGCGGAAAACTTGAGGGATTGTATGTGCGCAAGTTATTTGCAACTCAGGGAAACATGCGTAATGCATCATGAACTGCCAATCAAAACCGGGGCGAACATATGCGTATAATTTTAGTCTTTATATATTTTCAATCTTCAACACTAAAAACGGGATAACATGTATTTTCCTGATTTTCTTAAATCATCATCAACATTATTATCATCACAATTATTATTATTTGGTTATTATGTATATAAATCTCGTATAGTCGCCTTGTTCTGCTGGCTACCCGTAACAAATTGAGAAATGCATTTAAAACCAAATTTATACAAATACATGGACTGTAAAACCTATTTGACAGTGTAAAGAATTTACAAATATAATTTTTTTCGATATTATATTACAATAGCTCATACTTTAAAAGGTAAATGCAAGTGTTTTACGTCTGGCGTATGGAAATTTGATTAAGAAAAATTGAAATCAACAAATGTTAGAGAGTTTGGGCCAAAAACTAGCTTGTGACTAAAAAATAGAAAGAACATTGCAGGTAAACACCTCCACCCTCCGCGCTTATTTCCTCAGATGTTGTTTTTCTTTACCGTTTTTGAATAAAGTGATAAAAATTATGTTTTATGCCTGAAACCCTATTGCCCATGAATTTTTTACTTAACGAACTGTAAACGTGACAATGTCCAACAAATGACGTTGTAAATATCAATAACGCCATATATAAACGCAACATCTTAGCAATGTAAAAGCAAACTTTGAAATTATTTAGCAAAAAATCTAGCAAGAAGACATATTGTTTTTTTTATATCAATAGTTTTGATTTTACCTCATCTTGACATTTTGAAATTCATGACTAATTCATCTAGGTCTTTAAAAAGTTATACAACTTTTTTAGAAGAATCCATTTTCACAATATTGGCTAAAAACGTCATTTTCCATATATATAGCGTAAAAATAGTACTTAAAACTATACCGCGTTTACAGTAATATAGCTTCAAAACTACATATTTAGGCAAAGAAGTAAGGGCATTAAAGGCCAAGATAAGCCTCAATGTTTCCTAGAAAATTAAAAGTTAAACTACATTTTATGAAATATCTTTAAAAAATCATCTGTTTTAGTACTTCAAGAAAATATGCTAGATTTTTGAAATTGCACGTTTTATGACGTCACTTCATTGTCATGGAAACGTCTCGTTTGCTGAAAATGGCTTTAAAAGACATTTTTCCTTGAACATTTTTTAGAAATTCGTAACCTCCACAGCCATGTGCCAAATCCTCCTTTGCATATGTTGTTCTTCAAAACTTCAACTGTTTTATAGCGAAATATCCTTTTGGCACATGCTTGTGGAGGGGTGTAATTTTTTAAAAGTAATAGGAATCTATGAAACTGTAAATTTTAAATTCCGGATGAGAATTGTTTAGACATTGAGAGAGGAGAGAAGATTGAAGCCTTTTTATCACTTTTACAAAATAAATGACCAACAAAAATAGATAAGATAAAAGGAAAAATCACTTCAATAGTGTAAATATTGTTTTTAAATCTTGTATTCATAGGATATTCTGACCTTTCTTTCTTCCGTATAAAAGTAGGGGACATACACAAGGCATACATATATGAATGTGCATGGGGAAAAAACGTATCGGAGATGAATTGTAATCGTGTTAAATTTACAGTATGAACGGCGTATAATAACTAAAAACATAAACTATAATTTTGTGAATATTCATGAATATAAAAATGGGACGAAATTTAGAAACGTACTGTACATGACAGACATTTTACGCAAGTGCGTCGTTAGTAACATGTTGACCATGTTGACCAAAGAATATCCAAGAATTGCCTCAACATGACTTGAGAAAATATCTGGACAACAGAAATCAGAAGAGGATCAGGTTTGTCTTCATAATTTTTTCTGAAAAAATATTTTGAGAATTCAGTAAAACAGTAGGCTAATGTAAACAACCTCCGACTCCGTCTGTCACAAGCTGGCGGCATATTTGTTTACATTCTGTAAAATCGGAAAGAAATGCAATAGTATAAATGTCCGTGTTAGAAATAATTGCATATTTAGTTAAAAATATATGATTACAATCTACAATCTTAAATTTTCTGGGATAGAATTCTTTAATTCCAAATTAACCGGTAAAGTTTGCGTAACGTTATACTATTCGATATCTACAGGCCTAACTCGCATTTTCAAAGCATTCACTGATTCAGACAACTTAGATATCAAACTTCATGAGAAAATATGATAGGAGATACTTAAAGATAGAATTGAATAAAATTGAAGTAAATGTTAACACTTTTTAGACAAAATAAGTGTGTCGTATGCTACACAAAAATACGAGGGAATAATATTTTTTTTTATTGCTCAAGTTTTACGTTGATTATTTGTAAGCGTCGGTGGTTTCCATCGATTATTAGCTCGGACACCAACTGTCAGGGGATAACGTATGAGTTCGAACCCGCATGTGGATCTTATTATTTTTTTTATTTTTTTTTTTTTAAGATTTTTAAATTTTCATATTCTATGTTTTAATATTCATATTTTAGGAAGTATAACATTTACTTTATTTATCTAATACAAGTTGCAATTTAATGCATTATAGATAATTATATTTGTATGCATTAGGGAAAACGAATTTTTTTCTAGTCATTTAATATAAGTTTGACAAATTAATATGAACACTATTTAGAATACTAAAAAAAATAATAAATAATTTATTTTTTCTTTATATTTCAGAATGTCCTCACCAAGGTTCTACTCATGTGTCCTATGTTCGTCTAGACCAAAGGTCCGAGATAGACGACCAATAACTGGATCCAAAAATAAAGGACTTCGGAAATTCCTCCAACAACGTTTCCTAATAGAATCCTCCAAGATATTTGCTACTGGGAGTGTCATCTGTAATAAATGTCGACTCCGCTGTTCCCGAGAAATCCATGCCGCTGCTGGGGATTCACAAAAGGACTCCGCTAAACAAACCCGTATTCCGGACACAGATCTAGAGAAAGAGTACATACCATCCACAAAGAAAGCTAAGAAAATACCAAAGTCACCTCTCAGCATCACACTCCCAATACCTTCAGTGGGAGGGAGTCATTCCCAGTGTGCTGTTTGCAAGCGTCGTGGTCCAAAGCTAGTTGTCGTACCTAAAAATGCTAGATATAACCTGTTTTTGGAAAAAACTTATTGTATTGCCCATCGGAGCTAGATGTTGCCCAGGTCATCTATCCGAAAATCTTTTTCACGCTCATGCAGCAGAACAGATTACCCAGTCTCGAACCACATCTGATTTTAACCGCTCAGATCTAATGGAACTTATAACAGAGATTCGAGAAATTGCTGTAAGGGGAAGTGAAAAACGCATCGATTTTGACAATGTAAAGTCTTTATCGGATTCAGACATCTTAACTTTGACTGGAATAACAAAAAAGAACTTAGATGAACTTTGTTCAGAAGTTGGAGGAAGTTTGAGAGATTCGTGTACACGCAGTGTTCGCACATGTTTTGGCATATTTCTCACTAAACTAAAGACAGGCATGCCAAATACAATTCTCTGCACATTATTCAATTTAGGCAGAGACTCAATCCGTCGGACCATTGCATCAGCGCGGAAGTATCTTTCACAACATTTTGTGCCATCACATCTGGGTTTTGGGCATATAAGCAGAGAAGAAATAATATCATCGCATACAAGACCAATAGCACAATCATTATTTGGAGAGGGCAAGTTTCCAGCCATATTAGTAGCCGACGGAACTTACATCTACATACAGAAGAGTTTACAGTTCAAATTCCAACGCAAGTGCTACAGTTTACATAAACACCGTCCGCTGGTAAAACCAATGGTTTTTGTTTCTACGACTGGATATATCCTTAGTGTGATTGGCCCCTACTTCAGTGATGGCAAAAATAGTGATGCTCAAATTATGAAGCACATAATTGGAAACGATATTGAAGACTTCAAACAGTGGATTTGTGAAGAAGATGTCCTTATCGTTGATCGAGGCTTTAGAGACTCTATTGAATTGTTGGATGAACTTGGTGTAAGAACCGAAATGCCGTCATTTATCCAGAAAGGTGAATCTCAGTTGCCAGTGGAAGAGAGCAACACCACAAGACTCGTCACGAAAATTCGATGGATCGTCGAGTCTGTGAATGGCCGCATAAAACAATGGAAATATCTTGACCGGGTTCTTCCAAACAGTCAAATACCATATATTGCTGATTACGTAAAAATCGCTTGTGCCTTGATGAATAAGTACTGGCCAGAAATTAACACAAAGGACTCTGAAAAGGAAGATCAACTGGGCTGTAAAATGCTATATCTTTCCAAACAGCAAAATGTCCTTCATGAGAGAATCAAATCTGAGGGTCTAGACAAACGATCGTGTAAATGGGAAAAAATCACCGCCTCTTCTGTGCCTGACTTTCCGAAATTAAGTGAAGAGGATATTCGAAATCTGACAGTTGGTGTGTACCAGTTAAAGCTTGCACCCTGCTACACAAGAGAGCACTTGGACAGTGACGGAAGTTTTGACGTTCTGATATGCAAACACCAGCCAGACCTACTTTGCGCCAAAATACAGTCAAGGCATGTGTCGTCAAAAGGCTACAAAGTTTGGGTTCAGTATAATGAAGTCCAAGTTGTTAGCTGGTACTGTCAATGTAAAGTAGGAACCCGTGTTGTTGGGACCTGTTGTCATGTTACTTCCCTTATATGGTATCTTGGGATCGGACGTTACAGTGAGAGTACTTTTGAGAGCGTTCGAGATTGGAGCAAATACCTACTTGATGCACAGGATATTCCAGAGCCACTGACCGTAGATGAAAGCGAGAGTGAAAATGAGAATGATGAAGAATAATTTTGTACAATTAATTACATCCATTTTGAGTTAAATGATCTGTTAATTGAAAAAACCTTTCTCTTTTTAGAAAAACAAAGCGAGTACTGCACTTTTAGAACGTCTTGAAAACTCATAGTAATGTTTCCTAATTTTTAAAAGTAGAGTCCTGTTTGATCGATTCTCTTCCTTTTATGTATGAGTGTTATTTTTCATATAAATCAAATTAAATTAAATTTAACGTTTCTAATTGCTAAAATAAGAATTAAAAGGAAAACGAAACTTTCAGATAATTTTTAAGAAAACCCAATTAAAATCAATGCTTAATGTGCTATCTCCAGATTTATGTTAACGTCAATCCATGACGTTATAGGTATAATAACGTCGACGTCATGTCATTTATTCAGAAAACAATGCCGTATTTAAACGACAGAAGGAAGAAAACTAGAAAAAGCTAACGCTATAATATAAATTGTTTAATCATTTACAAACCCTAAGGTATTATTAGAGAATGTTTCATTTATTTCTGACTTGAGGCAGATTTTTGCCCTTAGAGCCCTTTCTTCTTTAATAAGAATTGCAGACAATACGCAATACATTCTAAGGAACGTTATACCAAATTTTTCAGGATTTGTTTTCTCGTAAGAATATTTATGCAGTAAACCCGCCACCTTCCTTAAATAAAATGCGTTTTCATCTTTTGAGTAGTACACTTTTATTACTTGTATTATATTAATTAAACCTTCATATTTTAATGTGATGGAAATTAGCGCTTTCAGCACAATTTAAAAAAAAAAGAAAAAAGAAATATGAATACTAGTAATCTTTTTTCTAATTACTTAATATTCTTATCGGATACAACCACATGTTGTAATATTTATGAAAACACTCCTTAGTCGGTTAATATTAGTCCTGCAATTTCTTTGAATCTCAGATAACTTTTTCCTAAATATGCCTTTTTACACGCTTATTCTACAGTATAATAAGTATGCATTATTCAAAATAGAAGGATGTTCTCTCTTATGTCTTACTTTCAAATATAGGATAATTTTCAAGAAAAATATTGTTGCAATGTTTTGTATATTTTTTATATTGTAAAATCGTTAGATTTCGTGGTGACTTTAAATTTCATGGTATTCCTATGCACTTTTCATCTTCCAACTTATCATTACTTATCGAGGGCTTATTTGTAGATGTAATCGGAACGGAGTGTCATTGAGCAATTATGCCAGCTCTTACCGAGACAAGGGACCTTAATTTTTATAGTCTCATATGCAATCAAAGGACGGGTCTTTTGGTCCAGCAGTAGATTCGAACCCGCGACTCAAGACTCCATGACTCTTGAACAGACACTCTAGCCACTGCGCTACGCGGACGACTAGATATGTACCAAAGAAATAACAGCCCTCTTCAGCTGAAAATTCAAGCAACCCACAAGAATTTGCCCTCATAAATTTAATGATTTTTAAATTATATTTTGGCTTTAAAGGAATGTCACACATTGCAGCCCAAAGGACACCTCGGCCCAATGACATCTCGGCGCAACATTGACGTCTCGGCTCAGGTGGGCCGGCCTAAGATTTAAGACATGTCGGCCCATGCATAAGACACCGTAGGTGTCATAATGGTGATAAAAGGCGCTTAAATTGGAGCAGACTGAACTGAGAGACAGTAAAAATATATTTGGAGATTACGAACAGTGTTGGAGCTTAAAAGTCCATTAAACAATAGAAAATAGGAGCAGAGCAAACACAGACCTCTAAAACATTAGAAGTGAGATCAGATGCAATGGAGGAATGAGCATCCCCGCCGACCAGTCACACCCGCCGCGTGCTTCTTTTCATCATAAAATATTATGACCGAGTTGTCTTTTATTTGGTAAGCTTTTATTTGGTCTGCTTTGTCAGCAGGGACAATTACATATTGATAGTATAGTCTATCTTGGTATTAAGGAGTTTTTTTTTCACTTCTGATTTGTTGAACACAGATGGATAGATGGTTATCATATTGCCCCTCAATCACTGGGTGCCAAATTTTAACAAACATTTGATATTTTAAATCAAATCTGAAAAAGTATAAAGTTCTACTTTTTCATGTCTGACCCATACCAATTTAGGATCTGTTAAAATAGGGTTTTAAGGATTAAGGATTTTCTTAAATATCACTTTTAAGAAGTGTTCTACAACCCCTACTGAGAGTTTGATATCAATAAAATATTTTTCCCTTATAGAATGTGTCAAAAGTTCAACATTTATGATTTATTCCAAATCTTTTATTCTTTTGCCACTGTTTGAAATAATAACCATCCACTAAATGTTGACTTCCAAGTCATGTGACTATAAAAACTCCCAGAGTGACCACTACTAGGATGTGTTTGAACTAAGACTATATCGTCCTTATTTATTTCAGCCACTACGATCCCCGTGGTTGTCTGGATGTTTGACGTGCCTTCACAGGAAGTGTACATACTACCTATCTGGTTAGAATTTACAGCAATTTCAGAGTCCATGTATCCGTTAGCATCACAATAAAGGTTCCACGTAAAAACATAGACACCGTGCACAGGTGCTGTGAAGGCCCCGGTGTGGGGATTGTAATGGTTTCCAGTGTTCGTCAAGATGCCGTCAAAAAGGATCGTTTGATGTTGTGTTATTTGGGTTTCGTACGGTCTTAGATATACAGAAAATGCAACACCATTAGGTTGAGTAGTTGTAGGTATACCTACAAAAATACAATTATAATATTATCAGTATTGATTTATTAGAAAAAGCATTTAAAATTTATCCTTTGACATGTCATTTCTATCACAAAAGAGTCATATACAAATAGTCATAATAATGTTCGTATAGGTCAGTACAAAACATCTGATAACATTTCAATGAAAATTTACCAATATTTTTTTTTTCCTGGGATTTTTTTTTATGTGTTCTTCATATGTCATTCATAAGTACTATTCTCTCCATTTGTTTGGATATATAGTTCAAAGTCAAATAGTTGATAATTTTTCACAAGAAAACAGATTGAAAAGAATTATTCTTACCTTTAAAATTTACATTGTTTTTAATGACAAAATTATATTTAAGTATGTTAAGATATATATCAATTTTATTCTCATATATTCGATCGATTGATTGATTGCTTATTGTTTAACGTCCCTCTTAAGAATTTTTCACTGATATGGAGAGACCGCCACATGCTGGCGGTGAGCTGCAATTTTTGTCATATACTCGGCAATTATAATGATTGAACAGTGAGGGATCTTTTTCGTGCCAGCGACTACTGCGACACCGGACCTAGGTTTATACGGTCTCATCCGAAGAACCGGTCTCCAGGTCCCACAGTGGGATCAACTCCGTACTCTACGACTCTAGAGCAGAAATTCTTACCACTGCGCCACGCAGTCAACATTAAGTATTCGAAAAATATATAACCTTTAGAAGGGTACCTATCAAGAGGCGTTTGCGAGATGAAGCCAATGATTTAGATTTCACTCTAGACTCAGTAAATTTCGGTAATTCCTCTGATTGTTCAACTTTCATGGTTACCGTCTGTTCAGTCTGCATAGAATTCTCATGTCCTTTTCTGTTACAATACAAGATTCTGAATTGAATATAGTTCATTAATTTAGCGATCGATTTAACTTTTTTTCATAAAACGGAGGTTTTCTTTTCGCAGTCTCTTCACATGGACGTCCATCTTCCAAAGTGATATTTCCATCTTATTAAGTCTACTTTTCAGATCCTCATTTTCGATCGTTAACTTCTTATTCTCTTCCTCGTATCTTGCCATAGATTCCTCAAGGTTCCGGGTCCTGTTATTTTGCAGAGTATTTTCGTGTCTTTCCTTCTCTTGCATCTCTAACAATGTCTTTATCATATCTTTCAAGTGGGAGATTCGATCACCGTCTGTGGTAGGAACTTCCTTTGTTGCGACGATCGCTGTCAAAGAAACCAATAGCAATAACCTGGAGAGAGGCGCCATTATACCTTCGTTTTCTTCTCTGAATGACCTCTTAACGTCTTATCTAATAGGCACCAAATACAGACAACCTGACTTGAATAGTGCAAGGTAAGTAAAGTGTACATAAGAGTGCACTTAAAAAAAGAAAGGGGGTCATACGCAACGCATTTTAAATTGAAAATAGCGATGTACTGTTATGTATAATGAAACATCAAACAGTATTTAAGCTCAAAACGCCTTTAAACAATCTACAAAATAGTAGCAGGGCAAACAGGGACCTTCGAAACATCTTAGGTTGAATCAGGTGCCATGGAAGATTGAGCATCTACTGCCGACCGGTCACATCCGCCGTGAGCTCATTGTTATAATCGGGGAGTAACTGAAAAATTTGTCGTCAATTCAGTGTATAAATACTACATATACATGCAGGAGATAACGAACATTACTCAAGCTCAGAAGTCTATTAAAGAATACAAAATAGGAGCAGAACAAACATGGACCTTTAAAATATCAGAAGTTGGTCCCTTTGAGCTTCCCTTGTGAGCATCCCAAGCCGACATAACGTAATACAAAAACAATTTTTTCACGTTTTATTTTAATTACATAGGTAGGTTTTCCTTCTGTTTTCAAAATAATAACCATACACTAAAGGTCGATTTCCAAGATGAAAGAGATAGTGATTAGTAGTCATTAATGTTCGTACCACGCCAGTACCATTAACATTTGATAACATAATATTGTCAATTCTTATAACATTATATTAATTTGATTTGTTTCTTGTTTGAAAATGTTATTTCATAACTAATCTGATCTTAATTCCATTTTTTGGGTTGATTATTAAATTTTGAATAAATTTTAAATAGTCATTTAATTAAACGTATTCAACTAAAAACAAATATTGTTCTTATCCAAAAAAAAAAACAGTATAAACTGTTTTTAATTTCTATATGAAAGGAATTTTATTTCTGCACAGATATATCAAATTTTTGATTGTTTGTTGTTTAACGTACCTCTCGAGAATTTTTCACTCACATGGAGACCCTTTCACTTGCCGAAGTCACAGTGGTAAGAAATCTAGAGTAAACGTCCTTATCACTGCTACACCAAGTTAATTTTTATGTATTCTAAAAATTGATATACTTCTTTCGATTACAAAAAAAAAATTGTCAAGAGCCGTTTGCAAGATGAACCCATTGATTTTAATTCCACTTCACACTCAGTCAATTTGAGCGTTTTTTCAACTTTCAAATATACCGTCTTTTCAGCCGACATAGGATTCTTAAGTTTTTTGTTATTACATTGCAAGATTCTGAATTGAATATAGTTCATTAATTTAGTGTTAGATATAATTTTTTCTTCCAAACTGATGTTCTCTTTTTGCAGTCTCTTCATATGGGTGTTCATCTTTGCAACTGATATTTTCATCTTATTTTAAAAGTTTAAATTTCAGGTCTTCATTTTCAGACTTAAACTTCTCATTCTCTTCCTCGTATCTTGCGATTGATTCCTCAAGATTCCATATCCTTTTATTTTGAAAATTGTTATCCCGTCTTTCCTGCTCTTGCATCTCTAGCAATGTCTTTTTCACGTCCTCCAAGTGCGAGATTCGATCACCGTCTGAGGTAGAAACTTCTTTTACCACGTGCACGAAGATCGCTGTCAAAGAAACCCATAACAAAAGCGAAAAAAGAGGCGCTATTACACCTTTTTCTTTCCTGAAGACCTCTTAATTTCTTATCTAACAAACACCAAATCAAGACATTATTAAATGGAACAATTTGAAATAATAATGTGTAATTTTTACTTATTTAAAAAAAGGAAGGGGTGCTACTTGAAACCTATCATCAGTCTAAAGCAGAGATGCAATCCTAGAAGGCCTTGCATAAATACAAAAGAGAAATGTTTTAATCAAAATCGAAATTCAATCTTGAAGGATTTTTTTTATAAAGAATTGTCTGAAACAATATAAACATTACAAAGGTAACTAAAGATCATAGAAGTTTTTTTTCTTTTGAGTGTGCTGACAGGCAGGCCTATAAAAGCTGAGAACAAATTTTACTTTGAAAAAAAAAAATTAAAAGTCTTACAGAGTTTTCTGATTTTGTATTTCTGAAGCACATATCTTTCTCCTCGGTTTGCATCGCCAGTAATGTCTTTAGCTTATTTTCTTATTAGAGATGCCATCATTTTCAAATGTAGGAACATCAGAAGCGCCATTAAACATTTTCGTTCTTCTAAATAATGACCTTTGAAATTTTATGTATTACACAATCAAATTTCATAAAGACACTAACTATAATTACAAATGTATGTTACGTGTACTTTCGTGGTTTTTAAAGAAATATAAGTGGTTTATTTACTCTTAAAAATGTTTTCCGTTATATAAATGAATGTCAGCTTTAGCAAAATGAAAAAAAAAAAAAAACTTTTAGTATGATTAAACTGTAAATTCATGTCGCAATTGTTGATTTTTAAAGAATATTTAGCAAGAGAAAAATATACCTTGACAATGGAAACTAACAAATATACATAAAGGATCTTACGAACTTTCAGTTGTTTTTTCAAATACAATGTAGAATAAACATGGTTGCTGGATACAGTGCTGTTACATATATCTATATTACATTCAAATGTTTAATTTTGTCCATATATTTGCCACCTTTCAAAGACATACAAAGACATTTTTGGTAAAAAAAAAAAAAGATAACTTCGTATTTTAAAAAATAGCATTGTAAGTAATGCAAAATTTTCAATTTACGAAGTAATAATTTTCGGTAAAGGTTTTGTCTTATTCATCATTAGTTTGACTTTATCAAGACATTTTCATGATTTTGTGATCAACATATTGCTAGAGGCAAAAAAAAATGCACAAAACAAACAAACAAAATAGGTTTGATTGTCTGTTTGTATGTTGTTTAACGTTTCAAAACAATATAGACATCAATAGGATAAGCCTTAAAAAAATAAGCTCCTTGAGGTAGTTTTTAAGGTATCACCTATTATATTTCTTTTAAATAATCAATTTGACCAAAAGGTTGTGGGTAATGCAGAATATAAAAGCAATGTAACTTAGATGATCTTGTATAAATGAATGCAGAAATGTACATTTAGATATATTATAATTATTCCTTCCAGTATTTCAGGTCAATGATCTGTATATTTGTTGTCTTATATCATTCCGGTGCATGAGAGATAACATATTTTAAGGTCATAAAGGGGAGAACCTATGGTATAATGGCGACCTTTTTGTTGCTGTTACTCTACTTGTCAGTGATTTTCTCAACAAAAGAAGTTTCTTTTACAGACAGTGACAGGATAAATCAACTAGAAAAAGTATGGAAGACAATTCTGGACATGCAGGACAGAAACAGAAACGAAAATGCTCTTCAGAATAAACAAATAAGGAAACTTGAGGAGGCCATGGCAAGATATGAAGAAGAGAATAAGAAGCTATTGACCGAGAACGCTGAATTAAAACGTAGACTAAATAAATTGGAAATATCAATTTTTGAAATGGACATCCTTGTGAAAAAAATTGAGAAAGAAAATTTTGAATTTCAGGAAACACCTCTGTCTCACGCAAATATATAAAAAACTTTTTTAAAAACAACAAAAAACAAAGTCGTCTAAAATTTAGGAATCCTGGAAAAACGAAAGAAGCTAAGCCGGCTAATGCATCAGAACTATGGAAATTGAATGACTCGAAACGGGATCCAAAACAATTATTTTCATCGCGCAGACGGCAATTGGCACGTACAAACAAAAAACAGCAAACTAACACAACATGGAATTGATTCATATAAGATGCAATAGAAATAGAATTTTGTCAATTATCAAATACAAACAATTTTTAAACATGTGCACTTTTTTTTTTCAGGATTTACATTTGACGACATTTTGCCAAGTAATCAAGATTGAAAGACCATTAATATAATACTGCTTTGGAGCATAGCAAATACGGACCTTTAAAAAGTTGCACAATGTTTTCAAGATTTACACATAGTAAAATCATTATCCGTTTACGATAGCTCAGTCTTTAGAGCACTCGCTCAATGATCGGAAAGCCATGAATTAGAATTTCTGCTGCGTTCGATCTAAGTCGATATAGAAAAAAATGGAGAGCAACTGTTCCTTCGCAACGCGCTCGGTATTTAGACAGTTGTTGGTCCTTCGGATGGGATCATAGAAACCGAGGTCCCCATTCACGACAGGCGGTTTGCATGACGAAGATCTCTCACTGTTCAATGACCCTGAGACAATATTTGATTATGAAAGCACTTGATCATATTTATTTCTTCATGTTGTTGATTATGTCATCAGACAAAAATTTTGATTTCAATTTTAAACATAGTTTAATGCGTAGATTAAATGTATGATGTCCTATTCAAGGATTTTCACTCATATAAAGACGTAACATAGCCATATACAACTTCGAATTCATTCAAACAAATATGAATTTAACACTAATGCCTAGGTCACATTTAAGACGATGGTCGGGCGACCAAATTTTTCTGGTCCTGTCGGCTGAAAGAACATGATCGGCCGACACAGTATCGGGCGACACGGAGCAGTCACATTATTTCCTAGGGACACCGATGACTTGAATAAATAACACAAAAAATCTTTTTTCTTTAGAAAATCAGCAATATTTTTCATAGATCTATATTCAGATAGGTGACGCAAGTAATGTTTGCAAGGCAAAGTGGCAGAATACTATAAATTTGTGACTCAATGTTGAAAATGTATGAACAATTTTGTATGGAATTGCATAAAAGCAGCAAAGAATATTTAAGATTTCTTTAAATCTTATGGAATGATTATTTAAATTGTTTCCGTTCAAAAAATATATATCAATCCATGCATCAAAATTTTGTTTGTATTATGTATCATAATGGGTGAAATATTCACAAGTTGGCCAATCGTCGCCCGATCATCGAGCTCTGAGCTACAGTTTGATTTTAAACGTCGGCCGAAATAATGAACACCGTTATTGTCGAACGACGGACGACTGTCTTTATAAACTAACTCCCGACGGTCGGACGATGATCGAAGGCTGGTCGACGGACAACTTTAATTGAAGAATCGGCCACCGACGCAGAAAAAATTATAACTTGGACCGATGGACACAAAAATGGTCGGCCGACAGAAAAAGAGGTCAAAATCGGGCAAGACAACGGCCGATGAACTGCCGACTGTCACCCGAAGAAGCCCATATTTGCTCCAAAACCCGTCGGCCGTTGGTCGTTTTTGGAAATGTGACTGGGGTTTAAATAAGAGAGGTTAATGCCTAGGTCACATTTCCCGGCCGGTGGCCGTAGACCGGTGGTAATCGCTGGTAATCCGTGGTGTGAGCGATGCCCCAACATCGGTCCACATCGGTCTAGTAGTCCTTAAAGTATCAGTCACATTATCAAGCGATGGGGTAAACGATGGGCAACCAATGCGTTTTTTGATAAAAATGGCGTGGTTGCCGGCCGGACTTACAAAGGCCCAGCGATGCATTGCTAATCATAAAACGATGTTCCAGGGTAATCGGCCGATGCATATTACATCGCTCATACATTGGTGAACATTGTTTGTACGTCGGTCGACTATGGGTCAATGTTTGGTCGAACTCAACTCTCCGATAATCTTACATTCAACGGACACCTGACGATGCTCGGCCATACATCGGCCATTCCATGAAAGATGTGTAAATGATTGGTTGCCGATGAGGAGTGATGTAGGACATCGGTTGAGACATCGCTGATTTTTAACTACGAATTATCTTCTACCGATGATCCCACCGATTCGCAAAATGGCCTCAGTTACCGTCCGATTACTAGTGGTGTCCGGCCGGCAACCACGCCATTTTCATCAAAAAACGCGTCGGTTTCTCATCGTATACCCCACCGCTGGATAATGTGACTGATACTTAAGCATTTGACGGTGTACCTCTACTTGAACGTGTAAACTTAGAAGTGCTTTTACAAGTAGGCGGAACTAACATCGTGTACTATTTAACAAATCTTTATGTAAACAAAGATACATGTACATCGGATGTACGCAATAAAATCAGAACTTCAAAACCAAATACCGCCTGGAAAAAATACATATTCTATAGATACTTAAGTCTTTGAGTTAAAGAAGCAATAAATCTCACCTCAGTGTACTTATGAATCTTCACGTTGTGAACATCTTGTAGAATTATGCGGTATGCAAAATTGTTGACGTAAATGTCAACAAAGGATTTCCCTAGCTACACATATAGGTATATGTAAACGGACATCTGCTTAGCCTTTCTATTATCTTAAACTATGTTTTAAGGTAATTCAGGCGTGTAATTGTTTGAACGATTGTGATTTCTTACGTCTACGGGTATGCCTAATAATTAATGCCTTCCCTTAATACCTCGCACATTACGTCATCAATTTTAGTGATGAAAAGTTTCCTTCATATTTTCAGAATTTGTTAAATGACACCTTCCTGTAAGTAAAAACGTATAGCTTTAACACAATCTGATTAAAATCAGATCTTTTTACGCTCCGAAATTCTAATGGTCGCTGTACAAAATTTTCGGAATCGTAAAGATCTTATTTAAATCAGATTGAGCATTAATATTAAATATGAGTCGATTTTTATGTAAGAATGTGGTTGTTATACATTATTACATGAAAAAGAGACATCGATTTACACTGAAATGTTGCATGTCATTTCAGTTTCAACAGAAAACTTACAAAAACTTGTGCATGTACGTAAAATTATTGAAGCAAAAGGACACGTAGGATTACAAGTTAAAATTATCATCCTCTTTATTATGCCTACTTTTTAATATTTTCTATACTTTACTTGCCTTACAGGAAGATATTCTAAATAAGTTTTTATATCACGTAATGAAAATATTGGAATCGGTATTTGTATTCTACAGGAACTCCTACCACTAATCAACTCAATGGTGTGGCGTTCTCTGTTTATTTAAATACTTAAGAAACTCATATAACGGGCCATCAGACAATGTTGTTTGATGACGTTTTGAAGAACACAAGAGGCCATTACAGTCCACACACGGGAGCTTTCACTTGAATTATGCGTGTTTACCTGGAACATATTCTGTTGCTCACTCATAGGTCACGTCTTCTCTGAATTTGGAGTTAACTCCAATCCGATGATAGGCATGTTCAGGTGCAAATGAAATTCTAACAACTGGTATCGTTGTTATGGAAATAAATAATGATGGTATAGTCTAAGTTCGAATACGCCCAGAAGAAATTAAAAAAAAAACATTCTGGAAATATTTATAGTCATTCAGCTTTTAAATCGACCTTTAGAGGATGGTTATTATTTTGAGACAATAAATTAAAGATGCCTGGAAATTTAATATTTTTCTTTTTTTCTTATATGTATAACTTTTGTGTATTGGAAACGCATAATCAGTCACTAACAGGTAAATCCTCAGGGACAATTATACTATTTTGATTTTTCCTTCCCTTAAAAGATGTCTCTACTACGTTCAGAGGGATGGCATTATAAGGCATGCCTCTTTCCGTCCTTTGAGAAAAAGTTTTGTCAGAACTTTAACTTCAGAATCACTCATTGCAATTTAATTCTTATGACATATTTGAATAAAACATTAAGTAGCCTGTGTGGTGCAATGGTTAGAGTATTTGCTGTATGAGTCGCAGAGTAAAATGTTGATCCTTTTCTTAATTTGCTGGTTCGAGTCCAACTGTGTGATGTAGAGACCTGTCCTTCGGAAGCTGAGACCCCTTGTCGTACATGTAATAGGTGCTGATACAAAGAAGACCCTCTGTTTTGCCACGCCCTCCCCAAAAATGTGCCATAAAGCCAGTCGCTCTCTATCATAATGACATATATCAAAGTCAATTTCTATATCCAACTACAAAACAGTAATATTTTGGGTTTGTGATATTTTCTTTGGTTTCCCTTTGTCTTTGCCTTTTCTAAACAAATTGTCATAGGCTGTGACGCCATGGTGAGTGCCTACGAACAGTAGAGACGAAATAGTTTAGAAATTCTAGGTAAGAGAAGTATTGAAAAATGAATTTTATTAACATAGTCGGGATGACATTGTCACTTTAAGTCTCCATGAAGATTATTGTTTAACTACTATTTATATCTTATGACAGTCCAAAAATTATTTCTACTTACTTTGATATCTTTTTACTCTATGACGGAATATCTCTTTAGTATTTTTTTCACAATGAAAAAATATCAATTTTATTAAAAAAAATAAATCACAGTATTTCTCTTTTGAAAATGTAATAAAAATGAATTTTACACTTGAATGAAGAACCTCGAAAATACAAATTAATGAAGTTGTTATAAATAGCGTAAACATTTTTAATTATTGTCTATAAAATCACTGCATATACATGATAGTTTAGGTGTAATCAAGAAAATGCATTTCCTCAATCTGAGCCGTGCAGCTTTCATATACAAAATCTAGCTCGTAGATCGTTTATTAAACAGTGTGCACTGCTTCACTTTTTATATTTTTACTAAACCATGGGATAATTCAAAATATAATACCAAATAATTCGAAGGATGGTTATTGTAAAGAAAATTATTGCATTTATTTAGGACTTTTATAGTGAGAACAACATTCATATTAGAGAACAATATAAACAGTTTCAAGAGCACTTAGAGTAATGGGTTGTTACTTTGTCGAACGTGAACATCTACTCTTCAAAACGTACACAGCTTATTATAGAAACATGCAGTTTGCAGTCAGGTCCTTTTTTTTCGAGAGACATAATCTACTACTTAAGTAGTTTGTTATTTGAATTCAAGTACAACCACATGATAGAACTACATTTCTGATTAAAACCTTGACCTTTCGCATCTTAAATAAATTTTTGCCATGATAGAGACAATGTTGATATAATTGCATAAAAATATAGATTTATAATTGAAACTGATGTACCCCGATATTTGGAATAAATGTTTTGTAAATCATTACAGAAAATTTCTTGACTTTTGTACATATTCATATAAAGTCAAACCTATATTCTTGCTTGGAATTTATAGTTAGTGTAAAATGCTTTATTCCACTTTTGACATTTCTTCTATTTTTGTTACTGTTATAAATTTCAAGAGGTAGATTTTAATCTTTGTATTTGTTTAAAAATTTACATATCTGCATAACATTTATCCGAATGGCACATTTACAAGCTAGATTTTAAGCATTAAAATTATAGTAAAAAAATTCACTGCTGACATTACATTTAGAGTCCGCACGAGACAAGCAAGTAATCTACATTTTAACCTAATAATTCATGTTGTAAAAAGAACAGTATGAAACAAAACTTTTGAAAAAGTTTTTAATTAAGTAAAATACATTTACATTAAACATACAATTCTGATCTCATGCAGGCTTGCAGGATATTTATAACATCACTTTACATGTAAAATCATTGTGGTCGTGTATCAATTATGTTTAAAATGCGCATTTACCATTCTCTGTACATGTAATGTTTTAAAACTACATTTAAATAATGTATTTGTCAATTTAGCATTTCTTTTAACTGTCACTAGATGTCAATTTTGTAGCCGGTGATTTTAGAAGCATGGTCCACATTCAGTCCACTAGTAATTTTTCTGAATGTGATGTGATCTCCGAGATCCATATCTACAACGACCGACGTAGACGCTGTCATCCATGTACCCCATTTAGCTCCCAACCAAGCAGTTGTCAAGGATGCTTCGTTTTTGTAAATTTGTATACCATTTTCAGGTGTTGTGGAAACCAAATGTATGCTAAAGAAGAAAAACCCCTTTGATTTTATGGGAAACAATCCATTTGGATTAAATATATTGAGTGACTTTGGACAAGTAAGGTAAGTCCCTTGGGTTTCCAATCCTTTACAAGAAAAATCGGCCTCGTCAGGTTTTTTTTTCAAAAAGTACACAGCAAATATCGATGATGAGCTCAGGAATCTGTCATTCTGAAACATCATCTTCAATGAAAGTCTGTCTAATGAAGAAAGACTTAAAACGGCCCCTGTAGAAGAGGAACTGTAATCAGTTTGGGAGTTCCAAGCAATTGTACCATAGAGGTTAGAGTCTAGACCTTTTCCATTGTAAAATAACTCTACACAATTATAATTGGTAGAACGCATTATAGAATGTAAATCAACTTTATAAAGACCTGTTTTTGTACACAAAAATTCATCCTTTGTCAGGGAATAATTAGCATGTCCTAAGTTAACAAGAATGTCTCGTCCATGAATTGTAACATGTGCACCAGCTACTGGATTTTCTAATGTTGTTATTAATACAGGGTTTTCATTGGGTAATTTGGATAAAAAATGACCGGACCATACGGACTTTTCAGTGACTTTTAAATTGTCCATGTAAGATCTAATCGACAAAGTATCGCCAACGTATAAATCAACGACAATTGACGTTGTTCCTGACGCATCTCCAGGTGCCCCTCTTAGACCGCCTTGCCAAATCAGTGTCATTGGACTATTGTTTTTGTAAATCCATGCCCCATTAGCGTTTGATGACCCAGTTACTAGATGAAGGAAGAATACATATGTACCATTCAAGCCGCAGAGAAATTCTCCACGATCATTAAATTTTGCGCTGTAATTTGTTATGATTTCTTCAAATTTTAATATGCTTCCTTTGTGTGCAAACGTCTGAGAAGTTAGTGCTAAGGTGAAGCCAATAAACTTTGTACCTCTTTCAGAACCTTGAGAAAGAAAAAAAAATTATTTTTATAATAATTTTGAACAATATTCATCTGAAGAAGAGAGAAAGTTACAAAATAACTAGTGGGTGAGATAGCTGAAAGAAAGAATACCAATGAACATTTAATTATGACTAAAATTTACTTTAAAGATACATATTTTACACACCTGATGTGGACTCTTGATTACACACAGTTTTGTTCATAAAATGTCTGAGCTCCATGTTGTCTCTCCTGAGATTTTCCAATTCCTGCTTGAGCATTTGTATGTCTCTGTCAAATATCTTGTGCTGTTTTTGCACCAGTTTTCGAAGATCATCGTATTCCAGTTTACACTCTCCGGACACTTGAATATATTGTGAGTATACAACAGGTAGAAGGACAAAAACAAGAAATGTTGTTCTTATTAACATTCTGTTTTAATAGTGGAGAAACTTCGTTTGCATCTTTTACACACGGCTGCTCATGAGAAGTGTGTAATCTTATGGAGTTTAGACCTAAAAATTGTCTTCCTGGTTTGATCGAATATTTTTGCCGGACATTATCACTTCAAACAAATAGAAATGAACAGAACATAAGTACACTATCGTAATTCTGGAGTTTAGACTTTTAAACTTTCTTCGTGGAGGGATTTTTTTATATTGTTTAGAATATTGTTTGCTGTACGTTAATATCGAAAATAAATATAGTTAATTCTTATATAATTCTATAAATAATTCTCTACTGACCTAAAAACAAGATAGTTTTCTTGCTGCACACTTTTCAGGCTACTTTAATTAATTTTGGCCTTTCGAAGATTTGAATGAATGACACCAGACGAAATAAAAAATATTTTATTGCGTTTATCTATTTACCTTTATAATTTGTAGCTTGCAAGAAATTATTTATTTCTTATGAATAAATATTAAAAAGACACATGTACTCGCATTTTGACAGAGAAATCAATATTACTATAGTACATTTAATGCTTTTCAGAGTTCTAAATAAGATCAACTTAATAACCGAGGCAGGCTGCTGACAGCTAAATTGAGGTTACTGTGATTTCAACAGCTTCTTGTAGAGTCAGCATTTTGAAAATTCCTTAGACATTATAATGACCGGCTCCATAAAATGTAACCTGCCTTTTTGTCATACTTTGCTGATGTGTTTAGTACCAATTGCTAAGCCTTTTTTTTAAAAAAAGGATTTGGCAACGGTAAGTTTAATTTACATGAGCAAAACATGGGGCTTGCGTCTGATGTGACCGGTCAACAGGTGATTTTTATTCCTCCTTGTGATCGCACCTTTGGAATTTCCATTTTTGAAACCCGGTTTACAGATTTGTTTTTGACGGCCACTATCAGCTTCACCATAAGGAATTATCTTTGGTCTATTTTGTGCCCCTTTCTAAGCAGACCTATTCTGTATTCATAGGAAACAAATTAAAATAATTCAAAATATTTACATGAAAAAATCTCTTGCTGAGGCATACAATAACGTCCAGGATAATCGACAACATTTTAACCGCATTGCATTGTCTTTTATTCCTAAGTTTACTCGATATTTATCCCTTTAAACTTGAGTCAAATGCTGACTGACGTTTTCCATACTTATTGATACACTGATTTGACGACAGATTTTCCTTTATTTCCTGATAATTATAGGACCACAAGGCGGATGTGACCGATCGGCAGGGGAAGCTCACTCCTCCGTGGCACCTGCTCCCATCTCTGATGTTTTGAAGGTCCGTGTTTGCTCTGCTCATGTTTTATATTGTTTTATGGACTTTGATATTGAATACAATTCGTTGTCTCCATATCCTTCATCTGTATAACACAAAATTTATAAAAATTATGAATTTAAACTTTTCTATCGGTAACTTTTTTATAGCAATATGCAAATATGATCACTTCATATGGAGTTTATATCCCATATTTGATTCCACACGCAAGTGCATGCTACACGTACTTTTTATTTCTAAAATGACGCAAGCTATTGAAACAGTCTTTTTTATGTCAATATTTTGGCAAAGACAATTTAATGACCTTCAAGAAATAATACCTTATCATTAAGTCGAATGTAGACTGACATTTTTCATACATATTGTTTTGCCAGTATTTTTGAACGGAATCGTCTACGCTACATATTTGTTTTTTCTATATTCACGATCATGCCCAGGATCACAGTGCGGGTGTATTTTGTTAAAAAGGGATAACTCATCCATGACATCTGGTCCCTTCTCTTTCAGTATTTACCCTATTTGATTAATGTTTATGTGTCTTCATTATTTTGAATTCGCAACTTTCAGTTTATTGAAGCAGATTTCTATTCAAGTAACGACTCGGATAAAGCATATTAGAAATGTTCAAAAAGACTAAACTTTAATATTTTTACAGATAAAAAAGCAGTCTCGTTAAGTATCTTTCCTATAAAGTTTTGAATGAATAAGATTAATTTGAAATGAACAATCTGATTAAAAAAACTTTTAGCAATAAGGAATTAACCATTCCGTAAATACAGATGTAAGATAAAACTTGAGAAAAACACAGTATGTTAAGTTTTAACATGCATTCTCTGTAAGCACTAAAAAAAATTTACTATAGGGCTTGGAAACGACATATCTCCGATTTTGATGAAATTTGCACCACAGGTGCACCTTGGTACAAAACCAGCAAATATGGTGTTAGAAGTTTCCCACGTGCACCCGGTTGCCATGGAGACGGATCCATTAAATTTGGCCAGTTTCGGCCATTTTTGGTCAAACAAAAACATGAAAATTGAGGAAATATGAATGCATTTTTATCTTTATGTAGTGAACTCGAATATAAATCTTTGTATCATAAGAAAACATCAACTGTTAAAGAATACAGGGCATATAACCAGTTATTCCAGAATTGACCCCACTCTTAGAAAACGGTTCTGAAAAATAGCATAGTTTCTCATTTGGCATTTTTTGAGAAATTTCAGGTGAAATAAAAAAAATTGTCTACGGAAATTTTTCAAATCATATGCGTGTCGTCAAACGTCTGTATTAGTAGTGTCCCCTCATGAAAAAATTGGAGTGGGATCTCAATGCTGTTTTTAGTAACATGTATCTAAAAATAGACATATTTCAGAAAAATCCAAAAAATGAAATTTGGACAGAGTTTAAGATGCCATTGCTAGGTAATTATGATATATACTGTAAAAGTCAATATGCTAATGTGAGAGACTGGACACCAATAACTACCATGCATATTATTTTCAGGGATTTCCGTTTTCTATTTATAGCTTCAAATGCCTAAATATAGACATGTCTCATAAAATAATGAAAAATGTCAATTTTCCATCATTTTGAAGCTCCACTGAAGCATAAATGATAAAAATATGGATCTCTCCAATATTTTATCAATAAGAACAAGGAATAGTATAATATCTCACAAATTATTGAGGACAGGCTCTCATCTCTAAAAATTGTACAAATGTCTAAAAATAGACACATATGAAATTATCTGTCTAATGTTGATTTTCCACTATTTCTCAAATTAGAGATGGGAAATTTACCGACTTTCTGTCATTAACTGTAACTGATATTATGTGACTGACAAGAACAAAAGAAAATTCAATGGAATGCAGCATGATAAGCAGAGGTTTCCATTTCTATTTATAGTAACACATGTTTAAAAATAGACGTAATGCAAAATATCGGGAAAATGTCGTTTTTTGTACTTTTTTCTAAAATTTTGGATGAATAATTGCTGACTATCTGTTTTTAACTGCTATTGGCATATGGTGACCAACAAGTAAAAGAAAGCTTATATCAAATACAAAATGAGAAGCAGTGGTTTCCATTTTTATTTATAGTAACACTTGTTTAAAAATAGACGTAATGCAAAATATCAGAAAAATGTAGTTTTTTGTACTTTTTTCTCACATTTTAGATGAACAATTGCTGACTATCTGTTTTTAACTGCTATTGGCATATGGTGACCAACAAGTAAAAGAAAGCATGATATCAAATACAGAATGAGAAGGAGAGGCTTCCATTTCTATTGATAGTCACATGTGTTTAAAAATAGACGTACTGTAAACTATCGGACAAATGTCATTTTTGTACTTTTTTCAAAAATTTTGGATGAATAATTGCTGACTATCTGTTTTTAACTGTTATTGCCATATAGTGACCAACAAGTAAAAAAAGCATTATATCAAATACAGAATGAGAAGCAGAGGTTTCCATTTCTATTTATAGTAACATGAGTTTAAAAATAGACATACTGTAAACTATCGGAAAAATGTAGTTTTTTGTACTTTTTTTTCTCACATTTTGGATGAGCAATTGCATACAATATGTTTTTACTGCTACTGGCATTCAGTGACCAACATGTAAAAGAAAGCATATATGAAATACAAAATGAGAAGCAGAGGTTTCTATTTCTATTTATAGTAACACGTTTGAAAATAGACATGCTGCAAATTCTCGAGAAAATGTAGACTTTTGCACTTTTTTTCTAACATCAGGGATAGTCAAAGTGCAGACAAACGGCTTTTATTTGTTATTGACAGAATGTGACTAACGATTATGAAAAAGCTTTAGCTAAATTGTATAAGAATAATGTTTAAGGGTAGTTTTACATTTCTGCCTATAGTAACACATATTAATAAATAATCAGGAAAATAAAGAATCATTCGTTTTTCTCAAATTAGGGATATTACATTTGCAGTCAAACTTTCATTAGCTGTAACTGACATGGTTAATCGTATTCGGCGCGCCAGCGCGTCCACCTCGTTCCAATACATGTATCACAAAAGTATGTCCTCCCTGCATTAAAACGCTCAAATGAGAGCGATTTTCTTTATAAATTAAGAATTATCATTTATATTCAGGTCGACAGCCCGAGCCCGATTGAATTTTTTTTGTTAGGTGGATCCAGAAAATTTTCCCTAGGAGGCGGTGGCTCAAATCACTATGTCAGTTTAAACTAGAACTGTCCAAACGGGACTAAATACCCCCGCTTGGTTTTTCAGAGGTGTTAAATCATGAATATCAATTGGATTTAAGAGAAGAGAGAAATGCTAAAACATTTTTAATGCAAATGTAATTGCTCATAATATTTTCATAAATGAAACGAAGGTGCGTTCTAATAAAAAAAAAAACAGACTAAATATACGGACCAGACACTAATTATGAACTTTTTCTGTCAGTGACCTTGACCTTGCATTAATGACCTTGGATCAGTGTCATGACAGAAAATCAGGTAATAAGCAATGTTTGTTTGAAGTAGTAGATTCAGGTTTAGCCATAAAAAAGATCAGACACAAATAATAAAAAAAAATTTTCAAATGACGTTTAACTTCAACAAATGACCTTGCGTCAAGGTCATAACACACTCTAAGGTCATGAGCAATCTTTGTGTGAAATGAGAACCTATCATGTTCATCCATAAGAAAGATTTGGACCGGACACGAATTAAGAAATTTTTCTTCCAGTGACCTTGAAGTTCCCCAAATGACCTTGGGTCAAGGTCATGACACACCCTTAAGTCATGGGCAATCTTTGTGTGGAGTAGTAGATTCTAATGTTCCTCATTAAGGAAGATATGGACCGGACACTTTTGCACAGACAGATGGACAGATGGACAGCTAGACAGACGGACAAGCTGATTCCTATATACCCCCATACTTCGGGGGTATAATAAAGTTTAATATTCCAGGGATCCAGATCCCCTTTTATCCATGCATGCCTCACCACAATTTGTTTAAAAGTAATCCGAAATTTGCCCAATTTTTTTGAGTTGGCTTACTTTCTATTTCTCTCTCTCTAGACATGCATTTATATATTTCTTTAGACTTTAACTAAAGCATTTAAAAATATTTGTTGTTTTGGTTTTTATAAATTTATTTTACGTATAAACATACATGTAGGTGTTGGAACCGAGGGGAGGGGTTCAAAGATAGACATTATGTAGGTAATAAACATTGGGGAGTAGATTTAGCCCCCCCCCCCCTTTCAGCAGGCATGTTGCAGTGTAGTCGAATAAGGGTAAGTGGTAGTGTTTGAAAGAAAAAAAATGGTACTGATAGAAGTTCGATCCCCCTTCCATGAAATGGGATTTCATGTTTGGACCCCCCTCTTCACTTTTAATTTGCTTCCGACACGAATGTAACAAATTAAAAATTCAATAGTATTTTGTTATGACCCTAGAGTTTTATCTCTTTTTAAAGACTTGATTTTCATGGCAATAAGCTGTCATACATTGGTATTAGTGTTTGAAAAAGATTCCTTGTTACGTTTTTAAATACTACTACTACTAAAAATTAACTTGTCTTTATGAGAGGATGGAGAGTAACTTTAGTTACAGAAATGGCTATTAATAGGCGTTTAAACAAACTAATATTGGTCAGAAATATGAATTATTAGCTTAGTGAAAAATCGAACAGAGAAAAGGTATTATTCCTTCATTCAAGGATACTTTGCGGCAAGTTTAATTGAAATTAACCCAGTGGTTCTTGATAAGAAGATGAAAATATAAAAAGTTTACAATGAGAATGACAACGACTGACAAGGCACTAATGATCATAAACGCTCACTTGAGCCTTTATTTTAAAACATGTGTTACTATAAATAAAAATGGAAGCATTTCGGTTACTGCTCTCTTGTACGTGTCGGTTACATTATGTCAGTTACAGCTAATGAAAGTTTGACTGCAATTTCCTATCCCTAATTTGAGAAAATAGTATAGGTAGAAATGGAAAAATACCCTTACACATTATTCTTATACATTTTTGCTAAAGCTTTTACATACTCGTTAGTCACCTTCCGTCAATAGCAAATAAAGCCGTTTGTCTGCACATTGTCCATTCCTGATGTTAAAAAATGCAAAAGTCTATATTTTCTCGAGAATTTGCAGTATGTCTATTTTCAAACATGTGTTACTATAAATAGAGATGGAAACATGCTTCTCATTCTGTATTTCAAAAATGCTTTCCTTTACTTGTTGGTCACCATATGCCAATAGCAGTTAAAACAGATAGTCAGCAATTATTCATCCAAAATTTAGAAAAAAAATACATAAAACTACATTTTTCCGATATTTTGCATCACGTCTATTTTTAAACGTGTTACTATAAATAGAAATGGAAACCTCTGCTTCTCATTCTGTATATCGTATATGCTTTCTTTTGCTTGTTGGTCACCATATGCCAATAGCACATAAAACATATAGTCTGCAATTGTTCATCCAAAATGTGAGAAAAAAGTACAAAAAACTACATTTTTCTGATATTTTGCATTACGTCTATTTTTAAACATGTGTTACTATAAATAGAAATGGAAACTACTGCTTCTCATTTTGTATTTGATATAAGGCTTTCTTTTACTTGTTGGTCACCATATGCCAAAGGCAGTTGAAAACAGATAGTCAGCAATTATTCATCCAAAATTTTAGGAAAAAAAGTACAAAAAACGACATTTTCCCGATATTTTGCATTACGTCTATTTAAGTATTTTTAAACATGTGTTACTATAAATAGAAATGGAAACCTCGGCTAATCATGCTGCTTTCCATTGAATGTTCTTTTGTTCTTGTCAGTCACATAATATCAGTTACAGTTAATATTAGAAAGTCGGTAAATTTCCCATCTCAAATTTGAGAATTAGAGGAAAATCAACAATAAACAGTTAATTTTATATGTGTCTATTTTTAGACATTTGTACTATTTATAGAGATGAGAGCCTGTCCTCAATAATTTGTGGGATATTATACTATTCCTTGTTCTTATTGATGAAATATTGCAGAGATCCATATTTTTATCATTTATGCTTCAGTGGAGCTTCAAAATGATGGATAATTGACATTTTTCATCATTTTATGAGACATGTCTATATTTAGGCATTTGAAGCTATAAATAGAAAACGGAAATCCCTGATAATAATATGCATGGTAGTTATAGGTGTCCAGTCTCTCACATTAGCATATTGACTTTTACAGTATATTTCATAATTACCTAGCATTGGCATCTTAAACTCTGCCCAAATTTTATTTTTTGGATTTTTCTGAAATATGTCTATTTTTAGATACATGTTACTAAAAATAGCATTGAGATCCCACTCCAATTTTTTCATGAGGGGACACTACTAATACTGACGTTTGACGACATGCATATGATTTGAAAAATTTCCGTAGACAATTTTTTTTATTTCACCTGAAATTTCTCAAAAAATGCCAAATTTTCCATTTTTCACATTTTGAGAAACTATGCTATTTTGCAGAAACGTTTTCTAAGAGTGGGGTCAAATCTGGAATAACTGGTTATATGCCCTGTATTCTTTAACAGTTGATGTTTTCTTATGCTAACACCATATTTGCTGGTTTTGTACCAAGGCGCACCTGTGGTGCAAATTTCATCAAAATCGGAGATATGTCGTTTTGGTGCTTACAGATAATGCATGTTAAAACTATATTTGTTATACCCTTATAAATATCATTCTATATATTTTTTACTTATAAAAAGTCCAACAAAAGAACTGTTTATTACATCGGTCTAACAATTTCACTATTGACCGGTCTTACATAAGAATTGTTAGACCGCAACGTCCCTCGTCTTTTACGTCACAATTGATTTATCATCATTCAATATCGGCGGCGCGAAAATAGCCGAAGTTAAGAGCTACAAGAGTTGTTGCTAACAGCAAAGTAAGGAAGAAGGGAAGAGTTTGTTTTGTATAAATAATTTTTGTGATACAATAGATACATAATTGATTTTGTTCTTTCTCAGCTTGATGTTTTATATTTACTGAAGAAACCATAATTTTCCGTATAAAATAATTGATAATATAGCGTGTATTGATTAAATTGATCACTCTTAAGTGAGCAGTGAAGGGTATAACAAAACAGTTATAGACTGGGATTCGGGCAACATATGATTTGTTGGACCTGAAGGTGAAAATGTTGCCCTTGGCCTGCGGCCTCGGGCAACATTTTCACCTTCAGGTCCCACAAATCATATGTTGCCCTCATACCCAGTCAATAACTGTATAATAATACATCAATAGTACAATAAATATTAAATGCTGAAAGGAAAAAACTTCAGACTGTGCTACAGTTTATTCTAGAAAGGGTGTTGATCATCAAAAATTGAAATTACTTTTAGAAACTTAACATAAAAGGTTATAGCATTTATGAAGACTTCGACGACCACGTCTTCCAACAAACTGGTAAAATTCTTATAAACACTTATCTGACCTGTTTCCTTATTCCCATGAAGCAGATATTTTTGTCAAAAACTTCTTCACGAAAAGAGAAAACACTACTTTTGACCTATTCAAAGTTCAGATAAATCGATGATGTTTTATAACTTAATAGTTATTTTTTTTTCCTATGTAGACACGATATATCCTAGTGAATATGAAAGACACCAGAGTCTGCTATGCACATGTGTTTCATATTTCGATTTTTTTTTCTTTAGACGGTAGAGACAAATTAACTACCTTTTATGAAAAAAACAAGATGAAATCAACTTTTCCATCGTCAACATTTCTAAAATATGCAAAATTATTCCTCTATACATGTAACATAATTATGCTTTTGGTGTTCATGTCTCCAAAATAATTATACTCTTAGATCATTTTTTTTTTACAGTGAGACAGGATACTCACTGATCAGTTGATGTTAAAGGGATTAAAATAGCTTCATTTAAAGTCCGCTTTTCAAAAAAAAGGTCGTTTTATAACCTTGTTATCAAAGGTTTAGACCGAATTGTTTGATACACATTTTTAATTAAACCTTTGTTTATAGACTATGGATTGTTCAATCTACCTGATCAATACATAAGCTTCATGGCGGTCGTGACCGGTCAACATGGGATACTTACTTGTCCCATCACCTGATCCCATCTCTGGAATTTTAAGGGGTTCATTTTTATATACCCTTTTCTCATATCTCTGTTTTTATATTTGTATTGTTTATGGATTTTTGAGATCCATTGATCTATAGATAACTATTTGTTATCTTTAAATTTTGACATTTATCAATTGAACTGTACTACATTTATATGAGAGAAGGAGAAAACGAAGAAAATTCAATATCTCAAATATCTCAAAAGTCAATTGAAACAATACAATACAGAGCAATTACGGACCTCTAAAACATCAGAGGTGGGATAGGTGCCATGGAGAAATGAGGAACCCCTGCTGATCTTCACAACCGCCGTGTGCTCCTAATCATGAATAAAAAAATTAATTAATATATCGTAACAACATCCAGGTAATTGATAACTTAGGAGGAATGAAATCAACATAAAGTTTAACGTAATGCATAAAAGCAAAAAGTTTGACGAATATTTAATTTTCAATACCGTATTCTTCATAAAAAATTCACTTGGTGGCTGTTGTCACAGTTTCAAAATAATAACCATCCACTAAAGGTTGTCTTAAAAGATCTACTGCTATATAGAGGTCCAGCAATACTTTCTGTTGGGTGTATTCGAACTAAGACTATATCGCCTTTATTTACTTCGGTCACGACAATGCCCGTGGTGGTCCGGATATTTGTTGAACCTTCACTAGAAGTAAACAAACTGCTTATTGGTTGGGAATTCACTGCAAGTTTAGTGTCAATGTGTCCTCCGTTTTGATTGGTGTAGATGTTCCACGTGAAAACGTATACCCCATGTGTAGGTGCTGTAAAGACCCCACTATGTTGGTTGTAATCACTCCCACACTCAAAAAAAATATTACTTACTTTTACTCAATTCAAGTAAACCAATTACTTATTTTAAGTAATTTTTAAGTAAAAAAGTTTGTCACCATAGCAATCATGATAAGTAATTTATAATATTTATTAGTAATTTCAAGTAATATAATTTTATAGTTGTAGAAACAATGATGAGTAAATAATTTACTTAAAATGAGTAAAAAAAATGAATTACTTAGTATTTGAAATACAAAGCGGTTTTTGGGTAACTACTAATTCAGAAATGGTTTTGAGTGTATATTTCCATTATGTAAGTTAACAAATTATTAATCATTTAATTAAATTAATTGATATTCCTCTGATAAGAGAGAATCTGACAAGTTATTATATTGTTTGTCATGTCAGAATTAACAGAATTTTTCCTTATATTTTACATTGCCGTAAGGATGTTGCTTTCTAGTTTCAATTGCTTATATTTTCATTAATTATTTATAATAGTTTACCAAAAACATTTATACTAAGTTACTTTAAACGATGTAAATTGAAATATTTATATCTCTTAATGAATAAGTTATTTAATTGTAACAAAAATTTCAGATGCAGAATTGTTTATAAACATTTAATTAATATTTTGTTTTATTAAAAAATATTTTCAAGGGCGATAATGGAAATCTAAGTAAATTATTTTACTGAAAATTACTTAAATTAATTTTTTTGAATGAATTCTAATATAATTTAAGTAATTAATTTACTTACATTAAGGAATTTTAAGTAATTCGTGATTTACTTAGTAATTCTTAGTAATACTCAATCATAGTCAGTAATTAACAATTATGTTAAGTAATCATATTACTTAAAATAAGTAAAAAAAAATTACTAAGCAATTTTTTATTTTGAGTGCAATGTTTGTCAAAATGCCGTCAAACATGATTGTTTCATGTTTTGCTATATTCAGCATGATGGTTTTTAAATACACAGAAAATGCAACACCATTAGGCTGAGGAGTGGCGGGAATTCCTAAAAATACGAAATTTAATATATCATTCTGGAATAAAAATTTAAAATTATAATTTTCAAAGTTTTAGAAATATGGAGTCCTGAGTATTATTAAATAATGTTATTACTTTAATAAGTAATTGTTTATAATAAAAATATATCTTTAATTTAATCTCAGATTTTAATAAGTTTAATTCGGAAAACAATCCACCGAAATGTGGTTGAAATATTGGTGTTTAGTAATAAAATTAACATTTTTAAATTCCTTTGAGCATAGCGCAGTGGTTAGAGCGTCTGCTCTAGAGTCGCAAAGTAAGGAGTTTATCCTCACGTCGCAGGTTCAAATCCCAATGTGGGACGTGGAGACGTGGAGACCAGCCCTTTGGATGAGACCGTATAAACAGAAATCCCGTGTCGCAGTAGGTTCTTGCACATAAAAGATTCCCCTCCCCTGCCTAATGGCCATAAGTGCCGAGTATAGGACAAAATTTGCAGCCCTTCAAAGACAAAAGGTAGAATCTGCACATGAGTGAACAATTCTTGAGAGGGGCGTTAAACAGCATGAAAACTCTTTGATAAAACTACGAATAATATACATAATTATTTGATTTTTTCAAAAAACTTCTTGTTAAACGATTAATCATCTAATGCATAAACACCTTCATATTCTCGTATATGCAAATTTGTGCGGAAGATTTGCATAATCACATAAATTAAAAGACCAAAAGCATTAAACAGTTATTCCATCACTCAGTCAAGATAAAAAGAAATATTGATTGCAGTCTTAGTAAAGTGATAAATGTTACCCGTTAACAGGGTTTGCGAGATGAAGGCAACGATTTTGATTCCACGCTCAAATTCTCTAACTCTTCAGACTCCCCTAATTTCACTGATGCAGCAGACTCTTTAAACCTAGAATTTTTCAGTTCTTGGTTGTTGCAATGCAGATTTCCTACCTGAATACTAATATTGTCTATTAATTTATCGATTGAATTGAATCTTTCCTGCAATATAATGTTCTCTTGTCTGACTTTCTTCACTCGAACGTTCATCATTTTAGCAAGAGATTTTACTGTTTTCTTCAATCTGAGGTTTTCTTCTTGCAGTCTCATCATATTGACGTCCACCTTTCCAATTGATTTTTCCGTGCGTTCATGGCTATTGAGTCTATTTTTCAGGTCCTCATTTTCGGTCTTCAACTTCTTATTCTCTTCCTCGTATCTTGCCATAGATTCCTCAAGATTCCATATCCTTTTATTTTGGAGAGCATTTTCTCGTCTTTCCTTCTCTTGCATCTCTAGCAATGTCTTTATCATGTAACGTGCAAGGGAGGTCACTGCCTGTGAACCCCCGCAGGCTCGTACCCGTGATAAAAACGGATAGCCTTGAGATGCTGCAAATATGTACAGTGCGCAGTCTTAATCACTTGGTACTGCGTTATATAAGGTCTTTACTGGTAGCGAACAAGTGACACTGGCAGGGAAGTCCACACACCAGCGCACTTCCACAAGAGACAAGCAGGGATGACCACACACTTGCCCTTGCGCAGTGACAAGCAGGGATGACCACACACTTGACACTAATACGGTTCTAGACTAGAGACACTGGCAGGGATGTCCGCACACCAATGCTCTACCACAAGATGCAGGCAGGGATATCCACACACCTGATCTTGCGCAGCAACAAGCAGGGATGTCCGCACACTTGCTGCTAAGAGATGCCAATTACAGAGCAGGGATGACCACACACTCTGTCAAGCAATAAGCAGGGATGACCACACACTTATCACTTATCACAGTACAATATAAGCAGGGAAGTCCGCACACTTACATGTACCAACAAGATTTGTCGAGTTTGACCTCTAGAACCTCTCTTGAATGATTGGCAGTAAAAACCCTATATATCCTAACACCATCTATAATACTAAGTGATTATTTATTTACAAACCAATTAGAATACTAATCAAGCTTCCAATCAACAAATCTTTAGTATCCCAACTAAAGTAACATACAATGTTTATAATTGACAACTTTAATTGGAATTCAACACTAATTAAGTATTTATTTTCGATTTATATAATAAGTAATTAAAAATAACAAGGGCGATAACTTTCGCTATAATGAACATATAGGAAACAGCTTTCCGTTTCATCACCCCCACCCCAGCTTTATGCGTCCTCGCATAAGAAAAACATACAACGGCATTTTAGAAAATCTAACAAAAAAAATCGTGATTGCAATTACCATTCCGCAAAATAAAATATATATGAATATTCTACCCTGCAGAATAGCAATAACAATGCCCCTTCACATTTACCATTACGCAAAACAAAATTCAATATCTTGTTTAACCTAATGGTAAATAGAACCAATCAGGTTCGCTTGCTGGCTCTCTTCTCATCAAACAAAGTCTTTATGCCAGCGCGCAGGATGGTGCTTGCGCTTATCTCCACTTCATCTTCAGCACGACACCTGTTTTCATTCTCCTGGGATTCGTCTTTTGTCTCAAGCACCATTTCTTTACTAGCTGCGTCTTCTTCTTTCAAAGATACCTGCCAGTATCCCCAACACAAGCGCAGAGTTGAAAACCATGCATTTCCAGAGAGGCTATCCAGCGAATCATCAGTCCGCGCCAATGGGTAGGCATATTTTAAAGTCAGGCTATTCAACTTCCGGCAATTAACACAGAAACAAGTACAACCGTCCTCCTTCCGGACTGAGCCAACACCTGCTGCCCAGGGGCTAGAGGAGCACTCTATGACCCCTTCTTCCAGCATATCATTTACATGCTTGTTTATTTCCTCGGCAGCATGGAAAGGGACACGTCGCAAAGGTTCCTTTATGGGATGAGCATTGCTTACATCAATTCCATGCTCAACTGCGTTGGTCGAACCTAACTCAGAGGTACTGAGTGCAAACGCATGGGGGTACTGTCGCAAAAAGCCTCTCACTTTAGGTATCTGATCTTCTGTCAGGTCGGTACTACTGCGCCTTAATAAGACTTCAGGTTTTTCTTGTAACACAGAGTTACTCTTTGCCTTTCTCTCTGTCTGTACTGCGCAGACGGATGACATTTTCTCAATATGAGTGCCACTGTAAATGGTTTTACTTTCTGGTCCCATGTTCAGAGCAACTCTGTCTACTTTAACTAAGGTCCTCCCGACAAGAGTACTTGTCGACACGAACTTTTCATTTGGTTCCACCAAACCATGCATCTTCGTAATGCTTTTGCCCTCTGGCGCACACACTCTCCCTTTTATGATTACCTCTTGATTTGTTGGAAGTGTCACAGTGTTCGGTGCTACGATGCGATAGCACCCATAACTTCCTTCTTTTATCAGGTCGTAGTGTTTTCCCTTGATGCGCATTTTCTTCTTGGTCACATCGATTACGCATCCATTTTCTTCCAGAAAATCAAGACCCATAAGTCCAGCATTGCTTAGGTCTGCCACGACAGCATCCAGTTTGCAAGAAAATCCCCTTATCTGTGTTGGAAAGGTTCCCTTACCGCTTATCTGGAGACAGTTGCCACCAGCATCCAGTATATCACGACTGAATGAGTCAAGCCTAGGTCGGTCCTCTTCTGGAATTCTACTCATCAGTTCGGTAGATATTAGGCTGACTGTCGCACCTGTGTCAACCAATAGCTTCGCCGTCACGCCACAGACGTCCATTTCAATGAATAGGCCAGCGTCCATTCCAACTGGACTTGCTCCTATGGAAGCTTTCTCTCCGGTTTTGACACTTCTGCTAGAAGACTTGGCGTCTTTAGTCTTTGCACCATGACTTTCTGGGTGATCTCTAGTAGAGGACGTAAATGGAGGTTTAGCTTTCCTTTGCGCCTGAAAAGCTCTGCAATCCTTGCGCATGTGTCCTGGCTTATGGCAAAAGTAGCATATTTTCTGTGTCTCCATTGTTTGGTTTGCTTCCCTTGGTCGGAATCGCTGTGAACTCTCACTGCGCTGTGCTTTCATTTCTCTGAGTTCTCTCTGCATAGATTCAAACTTGGCGCTTAATTCCTCAAGCATCGAGACAGTCTTTCCTTCAACGGATTCAACGGTAGTTGGGCGCGCATAGTTCTTTTTCTCCGCTCTGTTGTAAGCTTCTAATTCGACAGCCAATTGTATAGCATCATTAAGATGTTTAGGACGCGCCTGCTTAATGCGGATGCGCATTTCCGAGTCGACCAATGCGTCCACAAATTGGTCTTTAGACAGTGTTTCCCGAATCTCAGCTGTCGCAGTGGGGTAGGCGAAGTTTGCAAGCCTGCGAATTGCCTGTCCTAACTCCGGAAGAGATTCTCCAGCTCTTTGGCGCCGCTCACGCATCTGCACCCTGTATAGCTCCGTTTGACTCGGGGGTGAAAATCTGTCTTCAAGGGCTTTAACAAGTGTTTGATAATCGGGCTTTGCCCCTTTTGGCATGTTACCTAACACTCCCTGCGCACTTCCCCGAAGAGAAACTGCTAGATATAGTCCCTTCTGATGGTATTTCCATCCACTTATTTCCGCACATGCCTCGAAATGCGCATGATAATCCAACCAGGGACTACTGCCATCATACGTTGCTGGCTTTATCATTTGTCTTTGCGCTGGAAACTCTGCTAGCGCGTCGTCTCCGCTATGAGGACTTGCAAATCTAACTCTGGATCTCCTTCTTGTTATCCCAGGGAGAAGAGAATCGTCTTGATTGTCTCTGTAAAGTTCTTCAGGACGAAGTCTACGCCAATGTCTGTCGTTGTGCGCCGCTTCTCTATCGAATCTTGTAGGAGACTCTGGTTGACCGTAATAGGGAGGTCTTGATCCGGTTTCTTTAAACATGTCCCTGAGAGATTGTCCTGTAGACTTTTCTTCAAGGATAGGTGCGTGCTGGGTTAGCGCACCATCATGCTCATGCGTTGGTGACTTTTCTTCTGTCTGTCGCAGTTCTCCGGAGATACGAGATTCGCCAACACCTGAGTCTCTTACTTTGTCTTTAGTACGCGGGGTCACTGGAGTCGACGACTTGAAACTTCTGTTCCTTAGACTTTCTTCCTTCAGCTCCGCAAGCTTTTCCTCTATCATGGACAGTTCTTTGTCAACGTCTTCCATTGTCCAGCTATCTCAAGGTATCCCACCGCTGCCACCAAATTTTACGTAACGTGCAAGGGAGGTAACTGCCTGTGAACCCCCGCAGGCTCGTACCCGTGATAAAAACGGATAGCCTTGAGATGCTGCAAATATGTACAGTGCGCAGTCTTAATCACTTGGTACTGCGTTATATAAGGTCTTTACTGGTAGCGAACAAGTGACACTGGCAGGAAAGTCCACACACCAGCGCACTTCCACAAGAGACAAGCAGGGATGACCACACACTTGCCCTTGCGCAGTGACAAGCAGGGATGACCACACACTTGACACTAATACGGTTCTAGACTAGAGACACTGGCAGGGATGTCCGCACACCAATGCTCTACCACAAGATGCAGGCAGGGATATCCACACACCTGATCTTGCGCAGCAACAAGCAGAGATATCCGCACACTTGCTGCTAAGAGATGCCAATTACAGAGCAGGGATGACCACACACTCTGTCAAGCAATAAGCAGGGATGACCACACACTTATCACTTATCACAGTACAATATAAGCAGGGAAGTCCGCACACTTACATGTACCAACAAGATTTGTCGAGTTTGACCTCTAGAACCTCTCCTGAATGATTGGCAGTAAAAACCCTATATATCCTAACACCATCTATAATACTAAGTGATTATTTATTTACAAACCAATCAGAATACTAATCAAGCTTCCAATCAACAAATCTTTAGTATCCCAACTAAAGTAACATATAATGTTTATAATTGACAACTTTAATTGGAATTCAACACTAATTAAGTATTTATTTTCGATTTATATAATAAGTAATTAAAAATAACAAGGGCGATAACTTTCGCTATAATGAACATATAGGAAACAGCTTTCCGTTTCAATCACATCCTCTAAATTAGAGATTCGATCACCGTCTGTGGTAAAATCTTCCTTTGCTGCGACGATCGCTGTCAAAGAAACCAATAGCAGTAGCGAAGAAAGAGGCGCCATTACTCATTTCTCTTCTTTGAATGTCCTTATTTTCCCTCGGTGACCTTTTAACATCTTATCTAATATGCGCAAAATGAAGATATGAATTGTTAAAGTTAGAATAAAATCGAGCAATGTACTTTTGATCTATTTAACAATTCAAAATAGTAGCATAGCAAACACTGACCTCCAAATTATCAGATGTGGGATCAGGTGCCATAAAGGAGTGACATCCCCTGCCGACCAGTCAACGAAGGATACAGTCAGACTTTTGTCTCATAGCTTAGTATTTTTCCTTAATATCCCACACACATATGATGTATACTTAGAGTATATAAATTGTCGCGTTTGTCTGTCCGTCTATCCGTGAAATCTTGCCCGGGTTATATATTTGTTATATAGAATTAAAAACTAGAAGTAAATTTCGTACTAGACAAAATGATTACATGTTGTCCGAAATATATGTCACGACAGTGCATGACCCATGGTCATTTTTGAAAATTCGAAGCCACTGACAGAAATTACAGCATTCTAGTCCTGTTCATAACTTCTAGTCTGGGCTAAGTGGCTAAGACTCTGACTTTGTAATAGGGCAAGAGTGTATCTTAGCCTTCATTCAAGGTCACTGCAGCAAGTACATCAATGGGTGAAAATATATATAATTCTTTTCAGAACTTTTGAGTCCATACCAGGTACAAAGATTGCTTAAGATCTGAGAATGTGTATTAACCTTGATCAAAGGTGGCAAGTTCAAGGTCACTGAAAAATAAAACACTTAAGTTTGGGGCCATCTTAAAAAAAAACGATTGCTGCCCTAACCCGACTAGGGGTGAAATTACTGAGTCGTTAGGTACGGAGGACAAATCATTTATCAAGAGAATTGCCACATAAGTGTTGACGGGATAAGAGGGAAAAATACCCTGTAATGGAATGTTTAAAAAAGTTTCGAGTCGGGCCATTTTTATTCAGTCGATTTAGAGAGGACATATAAAAAAAAATCAGAGATAGCTTGGGCCATATCTTTTACCAGAGAATCATTGGAAGTTCAAACTAGGGTTGGGATTCCCTTATATATTCCCCCCATATATCCTTGATATGGCCCGATGGTGTGTCAACACAACATTATTCCGGTAGGTTCAGGGTCACTGGCAGAAAATATATTAATTTCTTGTATTGGTTCTACTTTGTACGAAGATTATTACTAATGCCCTTTGGGTATGCTAATATTATGATCTTGGTCTATGGTCATTCCGACAAGTTCAAGGTCACTCACAGAAAAAAGCATAACATTCGTTACAGGTCTATTATTTTTTAAAACAGAAACACTGAAAGCGACACTGTGCCGTACAAAGGGGAATATTGACAAATGTCGAATTTTTTGCATGACACTTAATGTAAGAAGACCAAAAATGTAGAAGCGATCTTTTTAAAAACCTTTTTAGACCATATATCTCATCTTTGCATGCACCCAATGAATGTTGTTTACAAGTTTGAGCTAAAAATAAAAGTGGTGTGACCTTGACAAACACGAAAACAACGAAACGGTAGATACTTTACATAGTGCGGTTTTTTCTCGCAGTTTGTCATATCTTAGCTTCATAAGTCTTTCTCTGTATGCTACAGATATTGTTGTGTTAGTATATAAACATAAATGTATACAATGAAATAAGGAATAAATAAGCAATAGGTGAGTTACAATGAGTTGATAACTCACCAAAGATTTGAGTCACCGGATCCCACGTACAGGCCGTATAAACGTCTGGTCATTGTAAGGTCCTGGAGGTAACTAGTAAAAACTATTCACATGCTATTAATAGACATTAAGAGTATTCGATCCCGATCATAAATACATTGGTTATCACTACATTCCTCCCCATCATATTTGAAAGATCTTATACATATGATCATAAAAATATTTACATCTTTTAAAATATTAACACATATAGGGCCCATATAAACTTAAAAAGAACATCGTGTCAAAATAAAGAATTTTGAATATTTATTACACATGGACAATGAAATTGACAAAAATCAGACGATCCGACTATTTATCAGCACTGTCCATGTGCAATAAATAATGATAAAAGATATTGTTGAACTTTAAATAATACTTTGTTGAATTTTAATCTTGAAATCGTCCAGTAGGAAATCATTTCCCAAATCTGAGAGATGGATGCCATCTCTTCTAAATAAATATCTTTTTCTTGGTTCAATTTTACCATGTTTAATAATATTTTCAATTCCAATAAAATCACAAATTCCCTTGTTAATCATAGATCTTTCTTTTTCTCCTTCTTCCCAAATTAAACCCCTCCAAGTAAGTCTTGTTAATATTTCTGAAAAAATAATTTTGCAATTTGGAAACTTCTGTCCAATTTCATTTAAATCATTTTGCATGTTTGGTAATAGTTTTCTTGAACATCCAAATATAATATCATTTGAACCTAAATGTATAATAATAAAATCTGGCAGAGGAAACTTTGATGTACAAAAAGAAACAGCATCCAATAAACTTTCCCATTTCATTCCTCTTATTCCATTGTTACGGATTTTCCCCATGACCCAAAATAACCCACATATTGGATCATCCCAATCTATGCCCTGAATATTTTATCTACGTATCGTAATTTATTTGAAGATATCATGGGAATATTACCAATCATCGTATGTCATTAATGTATGCTTTTTAATTCATTGTATATGTTTATTTCATGAATATCGTTTCGTTGTAATTTACAAACCCGAATTTCCTCCATATATCAGCCCAATCGTAATAGCAAATGGCCGTCTGGCATTGTTATTCAATCAAGGTACCCAAATCCAACTTGGCATCGTTACCAAAACAATTCCCAAACATCAGATCATCCTTTTTCCCGCATTTGTAATGATAAAGCCTTTACTTGATGCAAAAGTTGTTTGTGTAACCATACAAACGTCGCGCGAATACTGGCGGTACCGCTGGTTATTCGCACGTGAACTAATTCGGCCCTAGTGATGAAAAGGTATATAAAGAAGGCACTTTGGACTTTTTCGTCAGTCTGGGACGTTGGTCAGACTCATCAACATCTGACCAGCTCTAAGAGTCCCAACTCCCCAGAAGTGGGTAAAATTTGATGCCCCTATATTGGGTAAATAAACCCAATCTGCCAAGCCCGGCAGATCCATACCCAATTGATTCATTGTTTATAAATTCATCCGGTTGACCGGCAGATCCATACCCAATTGATTCATTGTTTATAAATTCATCCAGGTTACCGGCAGATCCGGATACCCATTTATTTTCGGGTGACCCTTAATTTATTATTGCTTAATTGATAATTACTTTATTGTTACTTTGTTATTCATTGTTTTCACCATAATAAATTTTATAAATTTGCAACCTGACTTTTCATTTAGAGTTAAAGGGTAAAATTCAGAAACAGGAGACCCACAATAATTTATTTTCATTGTAACAAACCCTGGAACAGGCGGAAACGTTACACCATGCCAAAAAATACTCAATTTTGTCTTTTCAAATTCAAAGTTTTCTACAGTAATGTCATTTGCTCTTTGAACAGCCCAATGTACAATTGACGAACCTAAAATCCATACTGCATACTTTTTGTAAGTATTAAAAAGAAGATCTGTACAACTAGAAATATCTATAAGTTTGCTTAAAATCTTCCAGTGTAAAAGAGATGAAACATTAACTACTGGAAAAGGTATTTTTGAAACTGTTAATCCTGGAAACTTGTCTTTTAAAAATTTTTCACAATGAACATGATGATCCTCTTGAAAAACAGATCCCTGGCAACAGCTGAACTGTTTATTGCTGTTAATGAATTTAATCAGGATCTCAAAAGTTTCTAATTTCAAAACTTGAATAATCTGTAAGAACAGGTAATGCATAAAATCAATCAAGAAATGATCAAACTGTACAGGGATATTATTGTTATGCTGATTTTCCATATGCATATCTAAAAAGTGTTTCTGGCCAAAGTTAATTCTGCATATGTTGGGCAGCATGTAGAGGGATATGCATACCAAGGCAAATGGTCTTTTATAACATGGCGCTTAACATGTGTGAATTTTGCCATACAAATTTTGCAAGGTTTCCCTCTTTTATTAGTAGTAGAACCAGGCACCTTAGATGGAGGACTGAGTAGTTGATCATACTCGTAATCAGGAACGAAGTCCCTTTCTTCTACCATTCTACGAGGGTTGTTCGAAAAGTTCGTGGACGAAGTTAATCTTCGTTATATTACTCACTAGAAATTTAAACTAAGCACAATATAATGTGTAAAAATATTTGTTTTGTAGATGTGCGAAGTTTCATACCAATCGATTTAACAGAAATCAATTTACTTCGTTTTAAAATCAACATGTTTTGTACCCGCGGAGTACACTTAACGGCAATGTAACGTAATTGATTTTTGTAAGAATTGCTCTCGTAGTATAATTTCCTTTGTTAAGGTTTTAATAAATTTTATTACTTGACTCTGCTTTCACAGGATACGCAACTCTGAAGCGCCCATGTCTTTCCTTGACGTTCCAACTTTTAAAAGTTTTTGTTCAGAATTTTACAATTAAATCTTAGCTTCACAGATTGTTCTCATCCGATACAGAGTCTCTGTCACTGAAATACTGCCTGTACTATTTGTACACACATGCACGACTCGCTTGTGACATATTTTCTTGATTCATCCAACATTTTTAGAGTTATTCAGGGATTTTCCTGAGTAAAACACCAAATTGCATTGTTATCTACTGCTCCGTGACGTTCTAAATCGTCATCGTTTTTGTCGTTTTCAATAAGGACTAACTGTCTTCTCAAGTTGATTTCTTTTCAACAAAGCAAAATATAAAGCCATTATTTGGTATAGGAGTCGTTGTAACAATTCTTAATTTAGATTTCTAGGTTGTTTTTCATTTTTGCTCCGTTTTACAGAGAATACGACTACAGACATTATAAAGTATATTGTCTGTAACTTACTAAATTTTGACCTGCTCCGCGATCCGATTTTTGCATTTTTGAAATCTGGATAAGTTTTGAATGAATTATAATATTTTGGAAAAAATTAATGCAAATCATTTGGATTTATTGTAAAAATATTTCTACCAAATTTGAATAACATATGACGTCAAATTAAAAAAGATATGACAGTTGTCCACGAGCTTTTCGAAAAACCCTCGTAAATAAATAAAACACTAAATATATCATAAGTTTATCACATACTCACAGTACCGAATATTTATATACATATATGTACATTTTTTTTAGAATAAGTGTACTTATTCAATACCACATTATATATAAAATATCTAGGGCGAATCAGTAGGTTGAATTGTATGTCATAAAATTTATATATTACAATAAACAATATGCTGGCAAATTAATCATTAAGATCATAATCAGCCAAATATCTTGGTTTTTTCCTATTTCTCTCTGGCTTCTTTTTAGAATTATCTGAAACATCACAAGACAATGGTATCAGAGTATCCGACTCCACTATCTGTTGATTTCCAGATAAATCTTCACTATCATCATTAAAATCATTTTCTTGTCCATTAAAAAGTTCTGAAAGGTTGAACACATTGTCAAAATCTGTTTTTTGAACAGAGTTAAACTCAACATCATCTTTCTTAAGAATTTGATTTCTTAACCGAGATAACCTACAGGATGGTTTCGATCTTGACAAAGCTTAATTCTGTCAAGATGCATAACTTCCTCTCTCTTTCTGTTTTATATTTTATACAGAACAGGGGATTTAACTTCTGAAATGTTGTAAGGGCCTTTCCAAGGGGATTTTAGTTTTGGACTTTGGCCTACAGTTGTGGCTGAATTCAATTTATATACAACATCCCCTGTCTGATATGTACTTTGAAAAGATTTCAAACCATAATCTCTCTTTTGTCTTTGTTGTGAACATTTGAGATTATCTCTTGCTTCTTTATGGATAAGTTCCAAATTTGATCTTAATTTTGAGACAAATTCATTTGCATCTGTTTCTTTTGTATTGATTGTTATACCAAGAAATATGTCTAATGGTTGTAAAACATTGTTATACCAAGAAATATGTCTAATGGTTGTAAAACATCTCTCCCTAACATCATTTGATTTGGTGTAAACCCTGTTTGTCTGTTCTTTGTAGCTCGAATTGCTCCTACAAGCTGTTGTAAATATGATTCCCAGGTATCCTGTTTGTTTTTTATGTAGCACCTTAAAGCTTGTAAAATTGTTCGATTATATCTTTCTATCTGACCATTTGAAAAGAAATACATGATTTTGACTCATTGTGTCCTTTGAATGTCTATATTTCCCAAAAGATTTACTATCTATAAAGTTTAATTTTTTAACCGAGGTCCATTTGGTAAGTTTAAGATAACATTTTCAAAATCAAATTTGGCATTGGAAAAAAAATGGATGTGTTCGATATTATTTTATGAGTCTGATTGCATTACTTGGCCCTGTGAATTTCTGAAAATCAAAACTGCTCAGTTTTAGTTGAAAATATGTTTTTAAAATATCAATTTCAAACTCTGTGACTACTGCTACCTATCTGCTCAAAAGTGTGGGAGCAAACTTCTTTAAGGTGGATGTCTTTTCTGGTTTCTGACTGATAGTTTACTTACTTTATTATACCTCACTGTAATTATTCTGTATAAAATTAACACCATAAAACTGTCCATTTCCCCGAGAAAAGACTATTTCCATCATCTGAGGACTACTCCCTGGAAAATCAGAGCTACTTTTTGAGACTACTCCCTCATGAATAACTATAAGTTATTTTAACCAATCAAAGTGTTCAGTGGTCGAAGCGTTAAAGAAATCTCGAGTCTGTGACGTCATGTTATTAGCAATGTAACTATGACGTCAAAACGTTTCGACATGCGATGCCAAAATTATATCCTCGGAGGACCATGACTCGTTACCCTAACTTGATCGTGACTGTTTGTAAATAAATTTGAAGTGCTGTATCATTTCGTAAGTCATACCTTAATTAAACATGTTCTTTTTTTTGTTGTAAATTATTCAAATAAAAGAAATCATGCCTTTTTGATTGTTTTCATCTCATTTAGTTACCGATGTTTACTCGGCGACATTTTGAAAAGCAGGTCCTAGGGTCGTGACGTCAGCGGAAATTGAAGTAAAAAGGCTAAGAGAATGAATATATACGTTTTTCATTTTTCAACTCAAAGTAACTGTCTGTCAACATTTTTTAAAGACGAATTAATACAATCTTTACAAAGAAAGAATTTTTTAGTTAAACAATTATAAAGACATATAACAAAGCTGAATTTAACACTATCTAATTCAATACAAATTTAGGCAGCAACAGCTAGCAGTATTGACAAAAGTGTTACTCTGTATTACAGTGTGGACAAAAGAATGGATCATTTCTTCTCACAACACGTATTGGTGAACAATAGATCAAATGCACCCAATGGCTGCACTTGTCACATTGCGCCCACTTCACAAATACAAGAGAAACACATCTCTTCAATTCATCTGGCTAAAATTTCTTGCACACGCAGCACAGTTTAAAGGGATCCATCTCAACATCACTGTCAGTGTCTGAAGTGTTTTGGAGATCCTCGGATATGGTCAGATATTTTGTTGATGGGCCAGGTAAATCGTCAAGAAGTGCAGTTTTTTTAAAACGTGTCTTTTGGTGCTTCTTACCCCCAATGTATTTCTCTTTTTTCTTCTGACTTTTTTCATGGTCTTTCATTCGCTGACGCACATTTTCTGAAATTTCCCTCCCTGACACGATCTTGCTCATAGTTTTCCTCTCTTTAATTTCTCATCCACTCTTCTTTGCCTTCAGGTGGTTCTCCTTCTCTTGTAACTTTACCACATAATTTTGCTGATCTTCATTTTCTCCCAATTCTCTCTCATTCTCTTGGCTTTCAGTGGCAATGCCCTTGAAGACTTCTGCTGGTACCAAATATCTCGAAGGAACTGCGTCTTCACAAAGGGGGTAAATTCCGGTACGTCGAAATCCTGACTGGACGTTTTCGGGTGACAACGCCTTAGAGTAATCCTTGCATGCAACTTCGCAAATGTTATACCTGGTAATTGTTGCTGCAGTTTCTCTTATCAATTTGTGACACAAACAATTGTAAATGTTTTGAAATGGGCCGTAGCAGGCAATATCCATTGGCTGTAAGACATGGCTTGTATGGGCTGGAAGTATAAAGATAATGATCCCCTTTTGACTTGCCCACTCTACAAGATCCACAGACACATGGGATTTGTGTCCATCTAAGAGGTGCAATATCTGTCCTTCATCTCGTGGAACAAACTTGAGGAAGTGGTGTTCCAGATACTGTCGGAAGATTTGTCCATTTTACCATCCAGTTTCGCTCACCGTGCCACTAGCCCCAGGGGATGCTCCACTCAAGAGCTCTGGCATCATCCGTTTGCCGGGGAAGACAAAAAAAGGTGATACTGAGACACCGCTTGAACTGCCTCCTCCAAGAATGGTGATAGTCTTTTCGCGACCCGATGTTACCTGGTGGTTTGTGGTCAACAGAAATACCCTTTTCATCAACATTAAAGATGAGATGAGGATTTCCATACAGATCATGTTTGGATAGAGTGTTACGAATATTTTCAAAGTAGTTGGACACAGTTTCACTGGAAGCCATTTTCGCTCTAACATGCTCTAACCCTCGTGGCTTCAAAACTTTTAATTCAGGCCATCGCTTTAAAAGAAACCTCTCATCCACTTCATAGAAACGGGCTTGTCAGGAGTTCTCTTACCCACAAAAATTGCGTAATCTGTTGCAATATTTATGCATTCCTGTCTAGTATACCCATAACCAAAAGCTGCCATTGTTTTAAAATGATTGACTAGATTGGCCTCTTCAAGGTTGTCTAGAACTGGAGTTTTACCAAAAAACAGCAGTTTCTGGGTCAACTTTTAGCAGAACCCTGTCCCTTAAAGTTGTATCAGGCACCCGAAAAATTTTTGAAGCTTTCCTTACAGACATTTTCTTTTCTTTAACCATCTTATATGCATTTGTCATTTGTGATGGAGAATAAAGTTTATAGTTTCTTTTGTGAGGGTTCGGACTTTTCTACAATAGCAAACAAACAAATCCATTGTAAAAAAAAAATGTCTAAGGAACAATACAACATGACTGGAAAAATTAACTTTGTTTGGCCTATCGAATTCCAATGTAGTCATGTGACTTCCCTTGATATAATGTAAACAAAGCGTAAAATAGCACTGATGCACTCAATATAGGTCGTAATGTATAAAAAATTGGATTTATCGTCATACTTATCTTGGTAATAATGGATTTGACTGATAATCAACTAAAAAAATTTTCATGCTATTTTTTTCTTACCTGTTTTGACCTCATTGTCGTCTGTAGTTGTAAATATGACGTAATCAATCGTAGTAAACTGTTTCTCACGGTGTGCGCAGTCGCGGACAAAATCTCGCGAGATTCGAGAGAAAAACAAAAGGGACACGACTCTAGGACCATAACGAATTTAGGGCCTCCGACGATACTTGAATTCTAGCAAAATGAAGACAACGACAATTCTTCAAAATGTGAAACTTCCTTTTAAAAATGATTTTATATGTTCTCGGACACGATGCATTTGTTATCATACAATCTTTAAAACCGCATGCATTGGTGATTATTATGATGCCTCTTCAGTGTTTTTTTTAAAGGTCGGAAAATCTGGTCTGAAAAATATAAAGATTTCATCTATGATTGTTTCGGTATAATAAGACAGTTATGGAAGGGGTACTCGGAAAATAGCAAATTTATGGTTCCCCTTGGCAGGAACCTATCTCCTCCCTCGGTGAACCATAAATTTGGTATTTCCCTCGTACCCATTCCATAATTGTATACTATAGTACTTTTTGTTAGGGTTAGAAGATCATAATTTTCCTTCTTCATAACAATTGTAAAACTGAAATAGAAATGATAGATTGAGTTTCTGTAACAATTGGGTTTTTTTCTCTCTAAGTAAACGATAAAAACTTTTTGAATTTGTACCATTTTCTATATTTACATATTGATTCCTTTACCATATGTGAAATAAGAAGACATTAATATAGGAAGCATATAAAAATAACTAACATATCCTTAACCTTTTTAAAAAGTAGAGGAAATACGGATTATCCAATATCAATTTTAATTAAATTATACATGTCAATTTGGTAACATCATCTTACACACCCTTTATTGTTATATCTTTTCATGCAAGGAGAAAGGCATTAAATGTTTTCAGATATAGGTAGTCGTCTCATGGTTGGCAACTGTAATGTTTTATTCTTTATGTTTATGGAAAACTTAATGACCTTCACCTGACCTTGCTTCTAATTTAAAACGGTCAATTCTAATCTAACTGATATCATCACTTAATGATATTGTCTTCTTGATTCTATAGAAATTACATTAATTTAAATGATCATCGTGGAATGCTTCAGATATGCTGCAGTCAAAGAGTATAATATCATTCAATTTTCTCCAGTATGTTTTTTACTGTGCTGGCACGAAAAAGATCCACCGGCAAGTGGTTGCGTCTCCATATGAGTGAAAAATTCTCGAGAGGGACGTTAAACAATATACAATCAATACTAATTAAATTCTATGATTTAAATTTATAATTTTCCAAAAATTTAAAATGTCTAAAAGTAAAACAACTTTCAAATATTAAATGAATCATCTATTTGAATTTATTTTCTTCAGTAGTTAAGTTGTGTTGTTTCAAAAAAGGAACCATCCACTGAACGTTGATTTATAAGCTGGATTACTAACTATACTTCCGGTAGGACCGTTAATTGGATGTGTCCGAACCAACACAATATCTCCCTTATTTATCTCAGCCACGACGATTCCTGTGGTTGTCCGGATATTTGGTACACCTTCACCGGAAGTAAACATGCTTCCTATCTGATGGGAATTAACTGCAATTTCAGAGAATATGCGTCCTCCATGTGCTTCACAGTATAGGTTCCAGGTCAACACGTAAACCCCATGTACAGGTGCTGTAAAGGCCCCAGTGTGTGGATTGTAATGGTTTCCGATGTTGGTCAAGATGCCGTCAAATAGAATTGTTTGATGTTCAATTATATGTGTCGTTTGAGGTTTTAGATAGACAGAAAACGCAACGCCATTAGCTTGAGGAGTTGAAGGTACACCTATAAAAAATACAATAATGTTCACATCATTATTTAAGGAGTTATTCGAAAAGCATCTAATTTTATCTATGACATTCAAAGTTTTTTTTTTATATATATATAAAGGAATCCGTCATAAACAGTCATAAATGGTTGAATACTCCATGTCAGTAAATTTGATAGCGTGTTGTTGCAAAATCAGAATAACTTAAAAAAAAATAATTTATGTTTCTTGGAAACAAAATTTTGTATTTTTTCTGCTTTTTATTCAATTTGTTTGCATGATAATGTTTTGAACAAATTTTAATCGTAATTTAATAAAAGGATTAAAATATAAAATAAAAGTATTGCAGGGAGAGGGCTAAACTAGGGTTTGCTTACTGCCCGATGTAATCCAGTTTATGCAAATAAAATTTTGTATGAATAAAAAAAGTATTGTTCCTAACATCCCCTCTTACGATTAAATTAAACAATTAAATTTTAGTTACATAAATATTAAACAGATTTCTATCTATATACTGATATATCAAGATAATTTTAAAGGAATTTTCAGTTTTACTTAAAGTATTTTATGTACATTGAAATGCTCTACGTATGATTTATCGCACTTGCATTATCCATGGAAAGTTTTTGGCGTGTCCAAATTAGGAGAGGCAAATGCAAGCGACTCTTGGAAATAAAAACATTTAGTAGATGCCAAATGAAAATATTTTGCTGTTAAATTCTGGACCCAGAAAACATAAGTGTTGGATAGCTTCAAATTATTTTTAGCCGCCTCCACACCCCCTCCTACCTTTTCCTTTTTTGAGAAAGTCCAATTCTGTCTATATCTTCTTTTCTTTGTTTTGAACGTAGTTTTCGATAAAAAAAAACCCCACAAGAATGTTTTATATATTTTGTAATCAATTACGCCACATATTATTTTTATCACTGTTAACGTATTAACCATATCATATTCATAATTCGGTTTCATTTTGTTGTGAATTTTTGATAGAGATAATAAGTAGTTTATTTATAATGTTTGGATTTCTTGACCAATTATTACATAATTGATTGCAAGTATTTTCTATAATTAAAATCTCATTAATGGTACAGTGCAAACATACCTAAGTATCATCTTATTTTTTAAAATGAAGAGTGAAGGGGGTTTCTCGAAATTTTGCGATAGTACAATAATTGTAAAGTGGATTCACGACGGTACACGGAAATGTTTAAGAATAAGAAGTTTCACAGAATAGTTATAGTTATTTTATCAAAATATATTTGCATTGGCAATTGCATTATAAAAAATATATTATGTATAGTCTTTAGAAAATAAAAAAATTACCAGTCAAGAGCCTTTTGCGAGATGAGCTCAATAATTTTGATTCCACTTTAGACCCGGTCAATTTTAGCGATTCTTCTTTTTCTTCAGGTTCCACTGGTACCGACTTTTCAGGCTGCATAAAAGTTTCAAGTCCTTGTTTCTTACAAAGCAAGACTCTTAATTGAATATAGTTTAATAATTTAGCGTTCGATTTAACTTTTTTCATCAAACTGAGGTTTTCCCTTTGTAGTCTCTTCACTTGGACGTCCATCTTCCCAACTGATATTTCCATCTTATTGAGTTTACCTTTCATGTTTTCATTTTCGGTCTTTAACTTTTTATTATCCTCCTCATATCTCGCCATAGATTCCTCCAAGTACCTGATCCTGTTATTTTGAAGAGTATCTTCCCGTCTTTCCTTCTCTTGCATCTCTAGCAATGTCTTTATCACATCTTCTAAGTGGGAGATCCGATCACCGTCTTTGGTAGAAACTTCTTTTGCCGCGACGATCGCTGTCAAAGAAACTAATAGCAGTAGCGGAGAAAGAAGCGCCATTACTCCTTCGTTTTCTTCTCTGAATGACCTCTTAAAGTCTTATCTAATATGCACCAAATACGGAGAATTGATTTGAATAGAGTAAAGTAAACAAGTGTACTTTTGAGTTTCATTTCAAAAAAAGAGGGGTCCGTATGCAACACATTCTAAACTGTTAACTGTGATTTACCGTGAATGAGTATTGTGCAAATAAAGAACTATTTTTATCAAATTGAGAATTCATAATGTGAAAGCTATTCTATTCTGAATGGAAATAAAGGTAAAAAAAATAATATATAATTTTATGTTGAATTTTTGAAAGTGTTGAAATAGCAAAAATTGGGAACTCATTTTAATTGGGAAAAATTAAAATATCTAAAATATTTCCTGATTTGTTATTTTGAAGAGCTTTTATTTTTTTCTTTGTCTTGCATTTTCGGTATTGCCTTTAATACACCCACAAATCGGGCAGTGATATCAGTATTCATGGTAGAAACTTTATGCCATTGTCGAGAAGATCATTCGTTGAGAGGACTGGAGATAAAACAGACAGCCATTTCACCTTTTCCTTCTTCTTGATCACGACCTTTAATGTTTATCTATTATACAATAATTTGAAGACATTATCTACAATTGCAAATGTATGTTAAGAGTACAAGAGTTATCATGTGAAATTAGTGGTTCAAATGTATGTTAAGAGTACAACAGTTATCTTGTGAAATTAGTGGTTCTGTTACAATGAATATTGTGACTTATCTTAATTGTACGGAAGCCCATTCAGATAAATATTTTTGAATTCGATATAACGAATTGTCGAATCTATTATAACGAATTAAATTCGTTATTCATGTTATTACAATTTCTTTGTTGAATTCGTGATAAAGAAATCAGTAATTTGTTGAATACGTTATAACAATCGTTTTTCATTCGTTCCTGAACCAAATTGTGCTTGATTAACATTATTATATTATTAATATCACATGAATTTTTCCAAATACCTTTCTCAATTAACTTTTAGAGACGATTTCTTCCAAATATTTTCCATACAAATGTCAATGAATTCCCAGAAATTGAAATAAGAAATATCTCAATAATTTTAAAGTATTTTTGCCTTTGTTGAATTGTTGAATCGTTCACCTTTTATGTAACATTCAAGATGATTATATGTAATAATTGAAAATGTTTTGAAAGTATGTTTCTTGTTTATTTGGCTCCGCTTAAAAGTCTTCAAAAAGCTGAATCTTTTTTCTTTTAGTTAATTTAACTTTTATTAAAATAGCCATGGAGATTGATTGATTGATTGCATTTTTCACTCATATGGAGACGTTACCGTATGCCGGTGAAGGGCTTCAAATTTAGACCTATACTCGGCACTCAGGACCATTGAGCAGTGAGGGTTCTTTAGCGTGCCAGCGCCTACCGTGCCAGGGGACCTACGTTTTTAAGATCATATCCGAAAGACCCATGACTTTCACTTTTAGTGCCGAGCGCTTGGCGAAGGAACAGTCTCTACCTTTGTTTATGTCTTAGGTATGACGCAGCGCCGCGAACGAGAATCGAACCCGGGCCTCCCGATCACGAAGACAAACGCTCTATCACTAGGCTACCGTGACCGGTCTGGCCATGGAGAAAAAAAAACTTTAAGATGTTATATTCTCCTTCTTTTAATCACATCTAATACGAGGGCCTTTCAAAAATTACGCGGACTTGTTGCACAGAAGAAACATTTGACGACATAATCGGGCAAAATTTCACAAATAATATAAAAGAATCTTTACTTATATGGTCTTCAAAATTTCATATCAAAATGTTGTAAATTGGTATTTATTTTGAGGGATTTTTCAGGACATACCATTAAGTCACGGCGCAGCAAAATCTTCGACGTCACAAGCATTATGAAAAATATGTGATTGAGCTTTCATTTTCCCAACATTTTCCCTACAGTACCTGTATAGTTTGAGTTACCTTATCTACTCAACATCAAAACACCATTTCTTGTCAAGCTCTATCTATTAAACAAGTAAAGAATATTCTTTTTTTGTTTTAAAACTAAAAACTACTTATGAGATATAGTGTGATATTGGTGACTCTCAATCACGATCTTTACAGTCCGGATAAAGTTAACTTTTCGTCTATAATCTTCTTCGTGTCCTCCCGTATAGACTTTTCACAGAGATCTAACTGTCTAAAATTTCAATTTGCTTTTTGTGGGCGAATGTCACGAGTAGCCTAGTTTACTACATGATTTATTATGCATATTTTGGATCTATGTTGCCGATATCTCGAGCATTACACATATTTTAACAAAAGTGTGGTGCGCCGTCAATTCAATAGACGTCATTTTCACGGTCGTTTTCACGGGAATTGCATCAGAGAGAAATCACTATATTTCTGTTAGTACTTCAACTATTACGTCCTAAATCTAAATACATAATAACAGAACAATTTAAAGGTACATTTGAGAAAATTGTTGAAAAATATCGCCAATTTTAGAAAATCAATGAGTATTAAATTTTTGAATCCGCATGCTTTTGCTTCAATTTTTTTGTCGTGCGCCGTACCTCTCCATCAACGATATCAACATACCGATAATTTAAGTAGAATTTTTTTAAAATACAGAAATTTTGCCCAAAATTTATTGGAATCTTTCAGATACATATTTCTGTGAAATTTTATAACTATATGACGTCTGTAAGAGTAAATAATAGCACAGTCCGCGTAATATTTGAACGGACCTCGTACATTAACATGATTAAGATAAATCAAAAAATGGACATTCCTCATCAAAACAGACATTTTCATTGTAATTAGTTTTATTTTCTGAGCATCATTCTGGGTTTTTTTGGGGGGGGGGGGGGCTTCATTATTTTCTCCTCATATCTTACCCTAGTCTCCCAACAGGACTTTTTCATGTCTCTTTTTTTGCAACTCAAGAACCGTCTTCATAACATCTTCTAAATGAATGACTCTATAAAAAACATTGGTAGCAACTCCTTTTGCTGAAAAGACCCAAGGCAAATAAAGCTATAGCTAGCTTACAGAGTGTTATCTCGCATGCATCAAGGTAACATTATACATCAGATTCACGGGATTTCGGCCGATGATTTCGGTATTGATTTGATAAAGTAGAATTCCATCTCTGACTTGGAATTGACAATGTTGTATGATATGCGTTTTCATTTTTCATCTTTTGAGTATCGTACTTTTTATTATATTAATTAAAACTTCATATTTAAATGTGATGGAAATAAGCGACTAAAACACATTAAAATTTTTTATTGAAAAATATATAATATTTATTCTTCTTACATACACAACCACATATTTTAATTTTTATGAAAACGCTCTTTAGTAAGTTAATATTGCAATTGGTGACACTCGGGCCCTGCATATCGGTTTAGTTCCTGCAATTTTTTTGGTATCTCAGATAATCATTTCTAAATTTTGATTTTTAATCGTTTACACACTTATTTTCAAGTTTAAAAGTATGCATTATTCAAAATGGAAGGATGTTCTTTCTTTTGTCTCACTTTTGATTATAGGATCATTTTCAAGAAAATATGGTTGTAATGTTTTGTATTTTTTTTACCTTGTAAAATCGTTAGATTTCGTGACGACGCAAAATTCCATGGTATTTCTATGCAATATTCATCTTCAAACTATCATTACAGTTCGAGAGCTGCAAATTTTTAGTAATAATCGGAACTGAGTGTCATTGAGCAATTAGGCAATGTTTCATGCCAGCTCCTACCGAAACAAGGGACCTAAATTTTTATGGTCTCATATGCAATCAAAGGACGGGTCTCTTGATCCAGCAGTAGATTCGAACCCGCGACTCAAGACTCCATGACTCTTTAGCAGACACTCTAGCCACTGTACTATGCGGACGACTAGAAATGTACCTATACAAGAAATAACAACCCTCTTCACCTTAACACTAAAGCAACCCACAAGAATTTGCCCTTATTAATTTTGATGATTTTTAAAAAAAATTTTGGCTTTAAAAGAATGTCACACATTGCAGCCCAAAGACACCTCGGCCAAATGACATCTCGGCGCAACATTGACGTCTCGGTTCAGGTGGGTCGGCCCAAGATTTATGACATATCGTCCCATGCATAAGACACCGTAGGTGTCATAATGGTGAAAACAAGTGCTAAAATTGAAGCAGACTGAACTGAGAGACAGTAAAAATATATGTGGAGATTATGAACAGTATTGGAGCTTTAAAGTCCATTACACATTACAAAATAGGAGCAGAGCAAACACAGACCTCCATAACATTAGAAGTGAGATCAGATGCAATGGAGGAATGAGCATCCCCGCCGACCAGTCACACCCACCGCGTGCTCCTTGTCATCATAAAATATTATGACCGAGTTGTCTTTTATTTGGTAAGTTTTTATTTGGTCTGCTCTGTCAGCAGGGACAAGTACATACTGATAGTATAATCTATCTTGGTATTAAGTAGTTTTTTCACTTCTGATTTATTGAACACAGATGGATAGATGGTTATCATATTGCCCCTCAATCACTGGGTGCCAGATTTTAACAAACATTTGATATATTAAATCCAATCTGACAAAGAATCAAGGTCTATTTTTTCATGTCTGGCCAATAGCCATTTAGGATCTGTTAAAATAAGGGATTTAAGGATTATGGATTTTCTTGAATATCACTTTTATGAAGTGTTCTACAAACCCTTCTGAGAGTTTGATATCAATAAAAAATATTTTTCCCTTACAGAATGTGTCAAAAGTTCATCATTTATGATTTATTCAAAATCTTTTATTCTTTTGCAATTGTTTAGAATAATAACCATCCACTAAATTTTGACTTCCAGTCTATGTCGCTATAAATACTCCCAAAGTGACCATTACTAGGATTTGTTCAAACTAAGACTACATCGTCCTGGTTAATTTCAGCAACGATGATACCTGTAGTTATATGAGCGCTTTTTGTACCTTGACAGGAAGTGTACATACTACCTATCTGGTTAGAATTAACAGAAATTTCAGAATGTATGTATCCGTACGAGTACAGTAGAGGTTCCATGTAAAAACGTAGACCCCATGTATCGGTGCTGTGAAGGCCCTGGTGTGTGGATTGTAATGGTTTTCGATGTTCGTTAAAATACCGTCAAACAGGATTGTTTGATGTTGTGTTATTTGGGTTTTGTACGGTTCCAAATATACAGAAAATGCCACACCATTAAATTGAACAGATGTAGGTATATCTAAAAAAAATGCAATTATATAATTATAATTGATGCCTTAGAAGATATAAAATTCATAAAATGTTAAGTGTTTTATTCATACAACTTGCATGTTTTTAAAGGAATTAAATTTTACAGACAAGTTTTTAAAGAACCAAATAGGGAAGTCTGCTCACATATTTTATTTTAAGAAATATGCGCATCCTGTGTAATATTACATGGCTTTTAAACAACAATTCTTTGGAGGTCCACGAAAAGTTAGTTTATTCAATGACTTTTAAACGTGGAAAAATATATAGAAAAACGTTTATGATATATGCTTTATGAATGTTGGTATTATTGAATCTATTTAATTTGTGGATGTATACCCGAGTAATAATATGCTATAGGTAGATTATAATACATCAACCCTTTTGATAGGCCCCAAGATTTCACTTGACACACGATCCACTTGACCTGATGGTCGGGGAAACAGTTTTTTCTGTTCAAGATAGAGAGCTGGTTGTGAAGAGGTTTGTAGTAAAAAAATTCTTTAACCTAAAATATTTATGAATTTCATATTCAATAATTAGCTATAGTGTAGTTAAATTTTAGTTTTCTGTACAATGATGTTGATACATTTTCTCAATTTCTGCACAGTAAAAACCTAGTTGAACATGAAATTCTTTTGACTTATATAAATTTATCTTGGTCATCAAATTTAGCATTTTGACAAAACTTCTCAAACAAACAATTTTGCTCGTTGACATTGACGGATACGGGAAAAAAGAAGCTCAAATTGTCCAGAGTCTTAATTTCAGTTGTCTTATGTCATGACGTAAGACACTCAGTTAGTACTTTGGCAGATCAAGGAACGTCACTTAGGCCATTCATGTTACCCTTACTACGTCAACGAACTCCTGGCCTCAGAACATAAATGAAGAATATACTTAAGTATATTTAAATCTTATATAGATATATACCCTTCATAAAGAAAAGAAACGAAAGAGTGGACTAACATTCATAATTAACATTTTTCTTATCTTATTTTTAGATAAAAGAATGGCTTCCTCGGTATTAAAACAAGGACAACATTATATTGAGTGTAATATTTGTAAAAATCCTGTCATTTTCACGTGCAAACGATGCGCGGTAAATTTATGCAATGCGTGCGTAGAACCTCACATTTTTCTCAAATCCAAAAATGGCCACGATGTTACAAAATACAACGAACAAAACAAACCCGAAGGTGGAGAATGTCTGACCCATCCTCAGCAAAAGTGCAGCACCTTCTGCAAGACTTGTGATATTCCTATCTGTGTCATATGTGTATCAATCAAACATAGAACTCATGATATCTGTGAACTGTCCAAAAAAGTTGACGCAATATCTGAATTCATCGAGACAGAAAATGAACGGTTACAGTGCATGCGCTTTGAATTAGAGAAAATTTTGGAACATATAGGTAAAAGATCGGCATCACTTCGACGTGTTTACAAAGATACAAAAGATAAGATTTCATCACATGCCAAAAACTGGCATAAGGAAATTGATAAAGCAGAGAAAGTTATGCATAAGGACCTATTTGAAATGCAAGAAAAGCATGCAGGAATTTTACTTAAGCAGAAAAAAGAATTGGAAGAAATATGTAAGATATTGAAAAATCTTGAACAAACAGTCGATGGCTTGGCAAAATTCAAAGACGTCTCTGGTTTAATGGAACTAAAGCATGAAATTGAGAATCAACAGATTCCATCCTTTATAGAAGAAACACGACCAGCATTCTTCCAACCTTTGAAGTTTAATGAAAGTTATACAACTTCGTACTTCGGTTACATAGAGACACTAAAATCACATAAACTGCCTATTGGCGATCTTACACAACAACATAAAATCTCTTCATCACAACGAGCTCTAGATGTACCTACAGTTTTGTCCTCTTTTGATACAGAGTTTCCAGCTAACGAGAAAAACAACAACCGGCTGTTGGACGTTATTCCCCTCGGAGATGACAGAGTGTGGACAGGAGGAGCCAGTAAAGAGTTAAAGCTGTTTGATCTCCAGGGACGTCTCCATGACACTGTCACCATTACGTTTGACGGTTTGTACCTGACACTTGATGATGGACATATTGTGTACACCGATAGAGAAGACAATACTGTGAAGAAAGTCACAAACGGTAAGGTAGACACGTTGTTCAGTACTGGGGAGTGGAAACCTTTCGGTATCACCTGTACCGCGGCACGTGACTTCCTAGTCTGTCTACGGACAGCAGATCAAACAGCGTCCAAGGTCGTAAGATACAGTAGTTCCGGTGACATGCTGCAGGAAATCCAGTACGACTCGCAGTACCAACCTCTGTTTGGAAAAACAAACTACGTGGTGGAGAATGGAAACGGCGATATTTGTGTAGCTGACTGGGAAAAACAAGCCGTCACAGTCGTTGATAAGTTTGGCATCTTTAGATTCTCCTACAAAGGGAACAAAGCATCAAAACAGATCCTCATGTATGGTTCTCTTACCACAGACAGCATGCATCACATCATCATTACGGACTTTAATGGCCACAAGATTCACATGCTGGACAAAGACGGTCGATTACTGAGGTACATCATTCCTGATCAGGGTATACAGTACCCAAGGGCCGTGTGTGTCGTTAGGGAGGGGGAGATAATGGCGGGGGAGTGTATAACGGGAATGATCAAGAGAATAAAGTACCTACAATAAAGGGAAAGATTGAGGACAATATTTCAACATCTGTTATGATATGATTATGAAATATCTTTGCAAATACCAGTACATCAATATGTTGAAATTGCCGTCTTTTACAAAAAATATCAACGTAGCAGTTATCCAGATAATCTAATTTATGTTTATATGCTTCAAACTTATCTACATTTCATTTAATTTCTTGTGTTCAAACCCACATAAGATTCATGGTTACCTAAATAAGAAAAATATTCTAATCCAGTTCGGCTAACGTTTCTGTAATTCAGAAAACGGTGAAATTGAAATCAATTAGCATATTTCTAAAGATTTTATCATTTCAGACTGAATGTTGTGAGCATCCAGTGATAGAAATTACAATTAAAGTTGTGATTAAAGCTTTTGGTTTTGTTTTGAAATCTAATTTTCTTACATGATTGTTCAAATTTACGTGTTTGTGATTAAAACAGTATCATGATGTATCGGTTTTTGTCTGAAACCCAAGAAACGACTGTATATTTTCTATGTTTTATATGACTTTTTTTATGTTTTACTGTAGATTCCTGAATATACGTGTGGGATTCTCTTGTCATTTTGCGAGAAGAACTACACGCGAAATAAAATTACTCGCCTTTTTTATGGTGCTGAGGTCTATGTAGATCTCTTGATTAACCGTCTGTTTGAGAGTTATTCTTTTCGCGATTTGCTGTTGAAGAGTCCATTTGTGATGATAAGTACTCGAGAAAAAAATGGAATCTACAGTACCCGTTGTTCAGTAAACGTACCTGTTATATTTTTTGCAAGCATGACTAAAGGTTTAGCCTGTGAATAAAAATCTTAAAACATTAGTTTTTCTTACTGTGAAACAACTGTGATGCCATCTAGTCATGTAATTTTTATGATCTCTATTGTACATAAATGATTGTCAATGATTGATTAATTGTATGCTGTTTTCGTCCCTTTCCAGAATTATTCACTCATATAGAAAATGTTACCAAATACTGAAGGGAAGTTTCAAATATTGACCTTTTCTCAAACCCATATTGATCTATAAGGGATCTTAATCGTGCCAACTCTTGCCATGACGTGACACAGGGCCTTGATTCGCAACTTTCAATTGAATTTACCGAGTTTATCCATTACGTCGCGGGTTCGAATCTTACTGATGGATGTGGAGACCGTAGCTTCGAATGAGGCCTTATAAATATATGTCCCTTGTCGCAATAATTATAACTTTTTTAACAAAAAATATTTAAGGACAGATGGTACCATTTTTTTGGAGGAGACTTAATATCATGTCACAAAATAAGAAAAAGTGGATAATTCTTAGGTTTTTTTTTCTCCTAATAATTGCAAAATGAAAGACTTGGAAAATATTAATAGTATTTAATATAAATACAAATAGGGACAAAACACACTCAGTACAGGTTACAGATGAAAAAAAAATACAAAATATGTAACCTTGATGATTAAAATGTAATAAAAACTTTTGAAAAGTAAATAAAGTTAGGTGAATTTTATTATGTGATATTGCTGATTTTCAACATATTGTTTTTCTTCATTTGTTTGTATTATCTGTCCTTAAACAAACAAAAACCCTCAAGTATTTTGATTCTTTTAGGTACGCAAGAAGAATAGTTTCTTGGATGGAAAATCATATACAACGGATTTACCAAATGTGCTTTATATCACATTTAACAATGGAATATGAAAGCCTGAAATCCACCTTTTTACCTTTAAGATACTAGTATAACATGAGTGGAACTTAAACCTATTTGGTCTCCAAGTCTTATCATTTACATATACATTCACACAAACAGGTGAAGGTGGTCTTTATGTAACACGTTCATTTTATCTGTCGAAAAAGATAAAGTACAGTCTATGCAATTAGGTTTAGAATGTACAGTAATTTTATTAATGCTTGTCCCTAACCTCAAAAATGGTATTAGTATCAATAGATTGCTAGCGCTAATAAACTCATATTAACTGCATCTTTAATTTGAAGAGTCTATGATCATCTTTGAATGCTTCAGTCTTAAGCCATAGCGTATGATATCATTCAATTTTTTCACGTAATTTTTTACTCACGAAATTTAATAATAAATAGTAGATTTTTTTCTTAAACCCTTTCAAAAGTAACCAAATATAGAAAGATTTATGTATCTTTTATTTAAATTACTTCAGAAGACTAGTTGTTTTGTTTCAAAATAGCAACCATCCATTAAAAGTCGATTTCCAATCTGGAGCACTATATAGATTTCCGGAATGACTGTTACTGGGATGTGTCCGAACTAAGACAATATCATCCTTATTTACTTCAGCAACCACAATTCCCGTGGTTGATCGTGTAGATGTTGCACCTTGACTGGAAGTGAACATGCTGCCTATTGGATTGGAATTTACAGCAATTTCAGAGTAAATGAATCCCCCGTTTGAATTACAGTACAGATTCCACGTAAACACGTAGACACCGTGCACGGGTGCTGTGAAGACACCGCTATGTGGGTTATAATGACCTCCAATGTTCGTCAAGATGCCATCGAACAGGATTGTATGATGTTCTGTTAAATGCGTTTCGTGCGTCTTCAAATAAGCGGAAAATGCAACGCCATTAGGTTGAGAAGTTGTAGGTATACCTATTAAAATACAACAATGTTAAGATCAACAGGTACGGGGTTTGGAGTTACTGTAGAAGTACTTATTTCAGCGTGGTATTAATTTACGCTATGTACGCGGTAACAAGTTTTCCGCGGAAATTTGTCCAAGCGTAATCAATATAAATGTAAGGCATATAGTGACAATCTAAGAAATCCGCGTAATTTTCTACCCGCGGATTAAACAGAAATTGAGATACCGCGGAATTATGACCCCGTGGAAAAAAGGACGTCTACAGTATTTGAAAAGGCATTTTAAATGTATTTATGAAATCCAAACTCTATTATGAGTTATTGATAACTAGTCATTAATATTCGTATACTCCATGCCAGTACCTCAAATGTTTTGTGGCATTATTATTATTATTGTCAATTCCTGATAATTTATATACGGTTATTTTCGCCCTGAATTCGCCCAGATACAGTTCTGTTTAAGAAATTACACGGTGTTCTTTAAAATTTAAATTCACCCAACCGAGGGTAGGGTAAAGGAGCTAAAATAAAACGGGGGCAAAAATTGTCCCATTTACAGAAACTTATATATACATTTTTTTATGTTTCTTTCATTGATAATTCGTAAATTCTCTGCCCTATATCATATTTTGTCTTTGATTATGTTCTATATAAATAATACATGTATATAATATTCAATTAAATGTGTACAAATATAAAAGTATTGTTCTTATCCTCAAATATATAAAAAAAGAATTAAATTTACATAATTATACTTAAATAATGTTTTTTTTTTATCAACCTATGTTTTTTTTCATTTTACGTCCCTCTCAAGAATACGTCACTCATATGGAGGTGCCACTATTTGCCGATGGAGAGCTTCAAATTTTTACCTATACCTTCAACTCGTGACCATTGAGGATCAAAGGATCTTTTTAGATTCCAGCACCTACTGCCAGCATGGACTAGTCTCCATGCCCCACAGTGGGATTCCAACCCGTGACGAAAGGATCAACTCTTTACCTCGCTGCCTTTGAGCAGACACTCTTACAACTGTGCCATCAAATTTTATTTTTAAGTATTCCAAAAATATACACACTTCTTTTGCAAATGAAAAATATTTACCCGTCAAGAGCCGTTTGCGAGATGCTCCAAAAGATTTTGACTCGATATTCGACTGATTCAATTTTGGCGTTGAAAATTCTTTTTCAACTTTCACTGATACCGACTTTTCAGGCTGCATGGAATTTTCAAGTCCTTGTTTGTTGGAAAGCAAGATTCTAAACTGAATATTGTTCATTAATTTAGCGTTAGATATAACTTTTTTCATCAAACTGAGGTTCTCTTTTTGCAGTCTCTTTACATGGGCGTCCATCTTCCCAACTGATATTTCCATCTTATTGAGTTTAATTTTCCGGTCCTCGCTTTCGGTCTTTAACTTCTTATTCTCTTCCTCGTATCTTGCCATTGATTCCTCAAGATTCCATATCCTTTTATTTTGAAGAGCATTTTCCCGTCTTGCCTGCTTGTGCATCTCTAGCAATGTCTTTATCACATCCTCTAAATGGGAGATTCGATCACCGTCTGTGGTAAAAACTTCCTTTGCTGTGACGATCGCTGTCAAAGAAACCAATAGCAGTAGCGACAAAAGAGGCGCCATTACTCCTTTCCCTTCTTTGAATGTCCTTATTTTCCCTCGGTGACATTTTAACGTCTTATCTCATATGCGCAAAATAAAGATATGAACTGTACAAGTTAGGAGTAAAAATCGAGCAATGTACTTTTGATCTATTTAACAATACAAAATAGTAGCATAGCAAACACTGACCTCCAAAATATGAGATGTGGGATCAGGTGCCATAGAGGAGTGAGCATCCCCTGCCGACCAACGAAGGATACAGTCAGACTTTTGTCTCATGGTTAAGTATTTTTCCTTAATATCCCACACACAAATGGGGAATATATAAATTGTCGCGTTTGTCCGTCCGTCTGTCCGTGCAATCTTGTCCGGGTTATATATTTGTCATCTAGAATAAAACACTGGAAGTAAATTTCGTAGTAGACAAAATTATTACATATTGTCCGAAATATATGTCACGACAGTGACCCGTTGTCATTTTTGAAAATTCAAAGCCACTGACAGAAATTATAGCATTCTAGTTCTGTTCATAACTTCTAGTTTGGGCTAAGAGGCTAAGACTCTGACTTTTTAATAGGGCAAGAGTGTATCTTAACCTTCATCCAAGGTCACTCCGGCAAGTACATCAATCGGTGAAAATATGTATAATTCTTTTCGGGACTTTGAGTCCATAATAAGTACAACAATTGCTTAAGATCTGAGAATGTGTATTGACCTTGATCAAAAGTGGCAAGTTCAAGGTCACTGAAAAATGAAACACTTAAGTTTGGGGCCATCTTTAAAAAATGATTGCTGTCCTAACCTGACTAGGGGTAAAATTACTGGGTCGTTCGGTACGGTGGGAAAACCTTTTATCAAGAGAATTTCAACATAAGTGTTGACGGGATAAGAGGGAAAAATATCTTGTAATGGAATGTAAAAAGACGTTTTGAGTCCTGCCATTTTTATTCAGTAGGTTTGGAGAGGACAAATAAAAAAATTAGACATGGCTTGGGCCATATCTTTTAACAGAGAACCATTGAAAGTTCAAACTAGGATTGGGGTTCCCTCGTATATTCTCCCATTTATCCCTTATATGGCCCGATGGTGTGTCAACACATTATTCCTGTTGGTTCAGGGTTACTGGCAGAAAATATATTAATTTCTTGTATTGGTTATACTTTGTACTAAAATTATTTCTAATGCCGTTTGGGTTTGCTATAATCATGACCTTGGTCCATGGTCATTCCGACAGGTTCAAGGCAATTCACAGAAAAAATGCATAACATTCATTACAGGTCTGTTAATTTTTAAAAGAGAAACACTGAAAGCGACACTGTGACGCACAAACGGGAAAATTGACAAATGTAGAATTTTTGCATTACCCTTGTTAAATTTTTTCAATTCCTTAAAGTTTTAGGTTTCTAAAAATTACAGGTTTCAGAACCTAAAATTTCTATTTTTAAGGAGAAAAATAAAAGTAAAAATAATATTAGTATGCCCCAGACCAAAAATATTGCTCAATACTTCTTCCACCCCAATGTACGCGTGTGCAGAAAATTTGAATGGGTTTTCATAGTTAACATGGTCTCAAGAAACCAGGAATGAATGTAAGAAGACTAAAAATGTAGAGGCAATCTTTTAAAAACCTTTTTAGAACATATTTTTCACCTTTGCATGCACCAACTGAATGTTGTTTACAAGTTTGAGCTAAAAATAAAAGTGGCGTGACCTTGACAAACACGAAAACAACGAAACGGTAGATACAATCTTTGTTTTTCCGGCACTTTACATAGTGCAGTTTTTTCTTGCAATTTAATTGTCATATCTAAGCTATATACTCATAATTTTCATAATCTTTCTCCGTATGCTAAAGATATCTTTAGAAAAAGAAATAATTTTGACTCATTGTGACCTTTGAATATTTATATTTCCCAAAAGATTTATTATCTACAAAGTTTGATTTTATAAGCGAGGTCCTTTTGGTAAGTTTAAAATCAAAATCATATTTGGCATTTGAAAAAAAATGGATGTATTCGATGTTATTTTATGTTTCTGATTACATTACTTGGCAATGTGAATTTCTGAAAATCAGAACTGCTCTGTTTTAGTTGAAAATATGTTTTTAAAATATCAGTTTCAAACTCATTGACTACTATAACCTATCTGTTCAAAAGCGTGGGAGCAAACTTCTTTAAGGTGGGAGTCTTTTCTGGTTTCTGACTCGATGACATATTTTAAAAATATATTTGTTTATATGTCTTATATTTTTAAGATGTAAGAGAGTTACCCTAACAAAAATACGATAGTTTACTATATTTAACAATGTTTTAAATATGTATAGTTAATCAAATTTCAAATATTTATATTATAGTTTATCAAAGCTCCAAAGTTTTAACTATAGTTAGTCAAAGTTCCATAGTTTTTATTATTATACAATGTACCTCTACTGTAATGACTCTATATAAAATTAAAACCATAAAATTGTCTATTTCCCCGTGAAGAGACTATAACCTCATCGGAAGACTACTCCCTGGAAAATCAGAGCTACTCCCTGGGACAATTCCCACATGAATAATTATCAGTAATTGTAACCAATCAAAGTGTTCAGTGGGCGGAGAGAAATCTCGAGTCTGTGACGTATTATTAGCAATAAAACTATGACGTCAAAACATTTCGACATGCAATGTCAAAATCAGACTTGAATTCAAGCAAAATGAAGACAACGATAATTCTTCGAAATGTCAGTAAAATACTTTTTAAAAATAATTTAATTGTTTTAGTGGGACACGATGCATTACTTATCATGCAATCTGATAAACTACATGCATTTGTTATTATGCCTTTCTATTTTTTTTTTATTTTTTTTTATTAATAAATTTTGGAATATCTGATAAAAAAAATTAAAATCACCTTTGGTTGTTTCGGTATAATAAAACAGTTATGGAATGTAAACTTGAAAAATAGCAAATTTATGGTTCGCCGCTGAGGGAAATAGTTTCCTCCCTCGGGGAACCATAAATTCGCTATTTCCCTCGTCCCATTCCATTACTGTATAATATATAGTAAATTGAAGTAAATTAAAGTTCCAAAGTTTTCACTTTAGTTCATCGAAGTATCAAAGTTTTTACTTTAGTAAATCAAAGTTCCAAAGTTATAATTATAATTAATCAAAGTTTTAAAGTTTTCCCTGCACTTTGTGAAAGTTTCAAAATTATTAATTTTATAATTAACGTGCCATTTTTAGGGGGTTAGATGTAGGGTTGGTTGTAGCTGGTTAACGTTTTAAATCTTAATATAAATATACAGAGTAGTTAATTTAAATGCAATGTTTAAATTTATAAAGCTAAAAATATACACGCTGACTGCAATTGATGAAGCAGATGTTTTGATTCTAAATTATGCAAATTCTTATTTATAGTATTCTTCTCTATAAAAAATACTTACGCTTCATCTGCATTACATTTTAATTAAATAGAATTAAGTAAACATTGCTTATATATCGGTGCAAGATGCAACCTTTACATTAAAATTAATTTCTTGAAAAGTATTCTTTATAGTCGGGTAATATCTTCATTATAGTTAGATTTCAAAAAGTTATGATAAATCTTAATCTTGAAATATCAATAAATGAAAAGAATGGGAATCATAATCACAATTCCACAGGTTTGATCGTACTGCATCAATGGTTCACCTATTGTAAATCAAAGTTCCATAGTTTTTGCCATAGTTAATCAAAGTTCCAAAGCTTTTACTTTGATAATATACTTAACTTTAGTAAACTATAGTAAATTATTAGACCTCTACTCTTACTACTCTCTGTAAATTGAAATACCATAAATCTGTCTATTACCCCGAGAAGAGACTATTTCCCTCATCTGAGGACTACTCCCTGAAAAATCAGAGCTACTCCCTAAAACTACTCCCTTATGAATATTTATTAGTAATTTTGACCAATCAAAGTGTTCAGTGGGCGGAGCGTTCAAGGAATCTCGAGTCCGTGATTTAATGTTATTAGCAATGTTACTATGACGTCAAAACATTTTGACATGCAATGTCAAAATTATACTTGAATTCTAGCAAAATGAAGACAACGATAGTTCTTCAAAGCGTGAAACTATTTTTTAAAAATAATTCTATATGTACTCGGACTCGATGCATTTGTTAGCATACAATCTTTAAAACTGCATGCATTTGTGATTATCATGATGCCTCTTCAGTGTTTTATTATCCTTTAAACGTCAGAAAATCTGGTTTAAAAAAAATTAAAGATTTTGCCTTTGATTGTTTCGGTATAATTAAACAGTTATGGAATGGGAACTCGGAAAATAGCAAATATATGGTTCCCCTCCGCAGGAACCAGGGATGGGGTAATGGTAATGTGTAATGGTAATTGACTGTAATTAATTACAAATTTCAATGTAATTGAAAGTAATGTGTAATTGACCAAATTTTCAATTACAAGTAATGGTAATTTAACTAATTACTTTCCAAAAAGGCATGTAATTCACAATTACTTTTCAATTACATTCAATTACACTGATTTTAAATAAATGAAAAATAGTCTCCTAGCTCTCCCTCAATTCATAAACATCATTTATGAAAGGTTAATAACTTATATTTTGGACCAAAAATTTTAATAGTAAAATTTCTTGAAAAGAACTTCCCTTTTTTTGTCAATTGTTGTTTATAAATACAATGCCCATTTTCATTAAAAAAAACTTTTAAATCAAATTAATCTTTGTAAAGTTTACAAATAAAATTAAATATTTTGATTTTTTAATTAATTAATCCATATGAAAATAAGAAGTCCACTGGCTTCTAATCCTTTTGTTAGCCATATCTTCAGCTTGTGTTGGAAGTTATTAACAGGTGCTAATTAGTGTCTTGGGGTCATATACTTATTCCTAAATAAACATTTTTCACACCTTTGACTTTTTCTGTTGGTGTTTTTATACATACTCTTTGACTTTAAATTGTAGTTTGGCACAGAATAAGTCAAATACCCGCATTTTGAGGTAAACCTATGATGCTGAAACAAGTAAATATAAAGGCAAAAAAAA